>PVJH01014636.1:0-56230 GCA_004026705.1 Nesogale talazaci | reverse complement strand
TATTGCTGCAGACTTTATGGATGGCCCGTCCCGGTTTGACTTTGCTTATGGATATAGACTTCACAAGGTTCCAACTGGAATGAAGATTCTTCATGTCGAAGAATATGATTCTTTCCTCAGAGCACTAGGTTGATATAAGTGGACAATATAAAAACTGGATACCCAAAATGGGGGAATAAAGACACGAAGTGGTTGGCTTACAAACTCTCATAGGTGGGGGAATATATATATTCATAGGATTATAGAATTAAGGTGTGGGTGTTAGCTGGCTGCAATTGTAAGGCATAGGATATTTTTTGTTTTGTTTACTTATATAATGGTATGTTATAAATGAGGGTGGCACATATTGAATTGTATGCATTTCAGTTTTATTCTGTTAGGTACAGATGTGATTTTATTACTGTCTCTTTGAAAATTACATGTGATTACAGTTATGTCAAAGTGTCAAAATGACAAAGGGGCAGTCTGTGGCAGTCACCTACTCTGGTGTCAATTTGAGGATTAAGAGTGTAGGGGTGGAGTCTAGCCTGCCATTCTGGAGATAGCCAATGAGACCTCTGTGTGGGCATGGCCTTCTCTTCTGAGAATTTTGGAAAATTGGGTTCTGCCTTCTTGAGAGACACTCGACTGGCAAGGCTGGTTCCCTGTGAGACATCCCTGAGGAGAAGCTACATGGACCTACCCTGAAACTTGAACCTAGAGAAGCCACATGGAGATTCCTGCCAGAGCTGAAATGCTTACAACACCACTGCATCCAAAGACTTTCTACTCACTGGCCTATGATCATTCTGCATTTGATATCATTGCATCTGTTTCATGAGACCAAAGAGGAATTATGGATTATATTGGACATATGGGCTAATATCAGACTTATGACCTTGGACTGGACTGGTTTGGGATCTTTTCTCACTGTTCATTTCCTCTTGTATATAAAACTCTCCCTTATATACATACATAAGAGTATCTATGAATTTGCTTCTCTAGTCTACACTAGACTAACACACTGACTCCCGAGAGAGGCTGATGGGTCTGTAGTCCTGACCTGGTTGGTGGTTAGGAGTACAATGCTTACCCAATAGCACCACCAGCACTCATTTGGGTTAATCAAAAGGGAGATGATTCGAGGATGGAACGGTCTTACTTAACTGGAAGCTCTTTCTTTTTTTGTTTTGTTTTTTGGGCATCACTGCCCTCTGGTGGTGGAAGTAGGAGGGCCACCAGCCTTTGCTCTTGTGGAGCAGCTGCTGGAATTGAACCTCCATCCCAGTGGGCCGCAGTCCCGTGCAAAACCACTATGCCACCAGGGCTATGCCCAACTGGAAGCTCTTTCAAAGTGAGTTTACAAACAAATACAAAAACCTCACTGCCCTTGAGTGGATTTTGACTCGTAGGCACCCTATGGACAAAGGAGGACTGTCTCAGTGGGTTTCTGAAACAGTCCATCTTTCTACTAAGCCCAGCTGGTGAGCTCAAACTGCTGTCTTTGCAGCTAGCTGCCCAATTCATAATCCCAATGCCCCCCAGGGCTTAGACGTTGCCTAAATTCAGAGACTCATAACAGCCGATATCATTACTTTCCCTTTCCATCAGCTCAGGGTTCAAGTCTATTTGTGACCTTCCTCTCCTGACTCCATGACACTGTAGTTCTTTAGACTGCTTAACTAGCCTCCCCACTGCAGAAATGTCTCTCTCTCTCTCTCTCTCTCATACACACACACACACACACACACACACACACACACACACCATTTATTTCCTACCTTTTAAGTTGAACCCTTAATATAAATATATATGTAACCTTATCTACCCTCAAACTCTTTCTAGATTCTCTTCTGCTTTTATGAGAAAAAAAAAACCTCATCCAGTGTCTCCACACAGGGCACAGAAAAGTTTTAAATATAGGTAGAATGGCCTTCTTTCCTTTCGTTTCCACTCTTTTGGAATGGCCTGTAAATTTGTTGTGCTGGGGCATTGTCCCCAATGCTTACTATATTCCATTTTCTGCGCTATAAAAAAGACCCCACACTCTACTTAAAATTCCTTTTTTTGAAAACTGTGACCCAACCCTTGTTTGTACGGGAGTTCACGTCTCTATGCACACAGCTTCAGCATTTTCTCAAGGGCGGCACCAGGGAACCCCGTTATAGATAGATCCTCTCATAAATAGATTAACTGATGTCTTCTAGCAGTTGTCCCCAACGCCTTATTCATCAGAGTCACTTTCTAGCCCAGCGGTTCTCAACCTGTGGGTCATGACCCCCTTGGGTCAAACGACCCTTTCATAGGGGTCGTCCAATTACAATTTTGAAGATTACAATTATGAAGTAGCCACAAAAATAATTTTATGGTTGGGAAGGTCATCATAATATGAGGAACTGTATTCAAGGGTCGAGGCATTAGAGAAGTTGAGAACTACTGCTCTAGTCCAAGTATTCATTAGGTAACACTTTTGTCTATCTTTTCACTTCAGAATTCCATTTTTAGAGTTCTACTTTATGGACAGTCATGACTATTTTTTTATATGAGTCAACTTAGTAGAATATAAAAATATGGAAAGCACATTTCAGTTTAAAAATAGATTACAATATAATATATTGAGAAAATACAACTCTGTTCTTGTAGCCTAATATATATAAGATATATAGGAAAAGAAATAGATGTTTAAAAGCTAAGATTTAATGTTTCCAGTGACTGACTTACAAGTAAATTTTTACCTTTTTCTTCTCTTGATAAGTGTTTTCCAGATTTATGATGGTGAGCATGCAGTGCTAACATAATGAGTAAGCAAAATCCCTGTGAGTTCTGTAGTGGTAGTTTATTAACCGGTGGCTTATGGCAGGGATTCTGCCTCTACTGTTAACAGACTGGCATGTGCATTTTGAAGGAATGATTAGAAAAAACCCTCAGGCCTAAATGTAAAGGATGTTTATATGTGCAATTATGTGTATGTCTAGTGGGAGGGGAAGAAGGATCTACATAGTTTTCATCTATTCTTAAAGAAATTCTTGGCCCAATAAAGGTCAACATCAACAATTCAGAATCATGCTTGACTTCACTACACAGTTTCTCCTATACAAGGTGTGGGGCATTCTTGAAGGCTGCAAAAGATAGCTTGAAATGGGAATTCCCAACCCTAGTTTCCTATACGTGAAAATTTCTTTATCTCAAAGGATTCATTTTTCTTGAAATCTGCAAAACTCCCACACAACACAAATCCTAAAGTGAAAAAGTTGGGTAAATTTTTGAAAGACTTGTCCTTGAATCATAAAGTCTGTATGTTTTTCAAAGGCAGATCACTAACTATTTTAGACTCTTTTGGTATTGTGCATCCATGTCTACTCCTTCCAAGTGTCTTTATACACTGCATGAGCATGGTCCAATGTCAGAGTGGAGTTAGTCAGCTTCTATTTTGATCTATTCTGGAATGAGGAAAGATACTCACGGAGAATTTTTCTAGAGCCATAATGAACCTTGGCTACACATCAAACTATATGCCAGGCTTCATTAAATGCCTGTCATTTCAAAGAGACTTAGTGATGCTATAAATGTGATGGGCTTAAGAACTCTGTGCTCCTTGAAATCTCAACATTACACCCAAGCCTTTTTTATACTGACAAAATAGTGATGGGTTTCCTATTTGAATAATTTAACACTTAAAATGCAAAACCACACAAGTCCATTTTACTTAATGAATATTCCCAAATACTTATTCCATCTAGAAATGCACAAAGAGCCATGCAAACTTCTCTGCATTCTCATCCCCCGCAAATCCATAATCTTGCTAAGAACACAGTTTTCTGAAAAACCTGAGTAGTAGACATCTGCCCTGTCGCACCAACAACCCTGCCATAATTGATGTCTGATTACTCTAGGCTTGAGATCATAAATGATTTAAACTTAATGTCATTTACTATAGAAAAATAAATGGTTAATAATATTCAATATAGTAACATTTGGGAAAATCTTAATCTCCATCTGTTGAATCAGAATCAATTAAAAAATATTGGCAGAATTAAAACCTAGTGAAACTGCAATTAAACAAATACAACCACTGTAGAGAAAGAAACTATTTGAAAATGTACACCAGCACTCTAAAAATGCTCAGGTCCTTTGCGTTAGCTCTTGGAAATACAGCCCAAGAAAGTAGTCTTATTTATCTGCAAAACGTTTTTTAAAAAGTTTAATGACATTAGCAAGTTTGTATCTTGAAAGGATATGCATCAAGTAATAGACGCACAAGAAAATTTTAAACTAAAAAGGGAAACAAAGTACCAATCAAAAATGGTGCCCAAGAGTTTTATGCTGCCTCTAGAGATACACGCCTCTCAAGCAGACTGCAATATGTGGGTGTTTGGCAAACATTAAAAGGTAGTCTGTGTTACACTCAACAGATACTTTCCCCGTTCTGAACCAGATTGGCGCGCCTTACTGTTGAATTTCATGTGTGACACTATCATGTAGATGAGACAGGTGGCATATTAAAGGGAAGACACACGCATGCAAAATAAACAGAACAATATTCTGAGGACTCTAGTACAAAAATGACAACTTACTGTTCATGGAAATCTAGCATTGGTGGCTCAAATCGTATAGGTCTGCAATTACCCCGGTACAGAGATATACTGCAAATAAAAAGACAACAGCAATAAGAAGCAATTCTTCAGAATACATATTTCTCCAAACCTAGTCAGACACTTAAATTTTGCCATAGAAAGTTTTCTTATGAAAAGTTAGGCTTTCTGTTTACTCAGAAAGTGGATTTAAAAAAAAATTGTAGTGGAAACCAATAAATGTTATGTTAGAAAAAATTAGAAAAAAGTGATGAAAAAAAGATATATATTTTTCCTTATCCAAAGAGATCTGAAAACAGGAGATGTTCAGGTGGATTAAATGTTGGAAATTATTTGGTTAATATTTTTAATTTTCTTTTTAGACATATGTATTTTCTAATAATCAATTAACAGGGCTACATGTACTTGCAGACAATACATGAAACGAAACTATGATAATCAGGTACCTAGAGTGACACAGGATGAAACAAAAGTGAATTTTTGGATAAAGATTTCTGAGAATGGAATTCTCTATTTAATAGAGAAGAGATGCATGATGTCTTAACCTAACTATTCAAGTATGATTTCTAGCACTTCCATTTGTGATTAGAATCTGTCACTAAAATACATACTCCCTAGAGAATAGCATGGCCTAAGGTCGATGCTAGATTAACCTTGTCCAGGAGGAAGGGAAGCTCGCACACTTAGCCACGGGCTCATTTGCTGAGGAAGATAGAAATGCTGTCAGCCAACTCAAGTTTCAAAAGAGTAGATTTTGGCATTTTTCTTAAAAGAAATAATGTTAGAGGAAACTTCATTTTGTTGAAACTACATTATTTCCATCTACACCCTATTCACAAGAACCCAAGCTTCAGCACGATACAGTAATTTCGGCCAGGAGATAGTAGAGACAGAGATGGAAATTTTGAAAATGCAGGTAAAGCAAGCTCTGATTCAATTCTATAAAGGTTAAATTGTTGAAATAGCCTAAAATGGAGCCTAAAGTATGCATAGGTTTTTAACCCTACCAGTAAAAAATATTCTTCCATACATAATAATCCTTTACATATGTTGAACAGAAAACATGACACAAACAGGCACAAATCAGAAAACACCAAACATTAGAATAAACTTTAATGCTAAAATACAAAACTAGGGACACTGGGTACAAGAGCACTTCCTTACCCCACGGGTGCTGCATGTAGCAAGAGGGACAGAATCTTAAACACCACATAACACGGACATGTTTTGGCTCCTTTAAAATGAAACAAAAACCCTAAAGAAGGGTTAAGTGATGTCAGCCCAATATTTCACTTAAGTGAAACCAGAAAATTTCTCTGTTCTATTTGGTTTATTTATATGGCTCATTGTGCTGTAGCACTTATTAGAACTTCTTTCTTCTTATGACTGACCAATCTTCCACTGTGTGGCTATTACTTTCCATTCATTTGTTGAAGGACACTTACATTGTCCCCACCACGTTGCTGTCGTGAATAATGTGGCAATGACCATAGTATGTGTGTCTAAATCACTCCTTGAGTATCTCTCCAGGAATGGAATAATGTAGGCTTAATATTCTGAAGAACTGCCCAACTGCTTTCTACAGGAGCGGTACCATTTTGCAAACTCTCTGTAATGAACAAAGGTTCAATTTCTCCACATTTGACCAACACTTGCTTTCTGTTCTGCTAATAGTCATCTGAGTAGACACAAAGGGTCTTTCATGATGCGAGTGGTTTGTGCTCAACTACCAACTCAAAAGCAGCTGGTGTGAATCCTGTGAAAGCTCTACTGTGTGAACCCAGACGAGGTCACCCACCATGAGGTGGGACTGACTTACTGAACAGATGCGCTTGGTTCCCCCCACCCCCTTCTCTTTTTGGGTGGGCGTGAAGATTTGTATTTTTCTAACTATGTGTCTGTAAAAGGTGGGGGAAGAGTGGGCGGAAAGGGGGGTGAGATGTGAACAGTAGATGAGAATGGGAAGTGGGTCACACTTTTCTGTGTATGCCCATTTATGCAGTCCTGCCGCTTCAAATCCAGATGTTGTGTCACAGGCTTAAAATAAGTAAACCAACATCCAAAATTGAGGGCAATAAACTAAAGTTCACTGAGAATGAATAATATTACCACAGTCAAGGGAAGGAGATGAAGAATCCATGTACATTTGAAAATAGCATCTTGACAACTTACCCAACTCACACAACTTAAAAAACAAAAAGCCCACCTTACTCTAAGCCAACACTGCACTCTAATTATAGGAGCTTTGCCTTGCACAGTGTGATGCGCTAGAACTTCTGAGACCATACTGTATCCTAGGATGCAGCAAATCAGTACACGCACATCATAGGTACGTGGAGTCAAATACCCAGGGGAATGGAATGACAGAAATGGAAAATGGAAGGATAGAGAGAAAGGGGCAAGAAGGCTAGAATTACCAGTGTGGTGTATTAAAAAGGGAGTTAAGAATATGCACCTGTTTTTTTTTTTAATATACAGATACAGAATAAGGTATACTTGTATACACACATAATCACAAATATTTTCTTCCTTGCTCTTTTCTCCTAAGAGGGCCTACACTTCGGGAGCGAGGACATCTCTGGAGCAAGGAGGACACATGGCACATGCATCCTGGTTTCTTAAATCCCATCCTTCCCCTAAAAATAAGCAAGAGTCTTTGGAGAAGAGGGCCATTGAAAGGCTGGCCAAGGAAATGGCAGGATGAGCCTTGGACCTCTTGCGATGGCAGAGAGTAAGGAAGTGCTCAATGAACAGGGAAGGCATGTCCAAGTTGGAGGTGGGGGCGGTCCTCTGCAAGGGTGAAGAAATAACTGATAATTAACGCGCTCAAAAATGAACCTTGGTCTTTACCCTTACATCTCACTTCCATTGGCAGGTCAATGAACAAACACTGAAGAAAGGCCAGTTATTACAGTTAATATTATAGCCAAGAATCATCAATGGCTGCCACAAGTAGTAGGGAAGAGTTTTATGAAAAGCAGATACAGTACATCAAAGTCTCATATAGAGAAATTAAAGTGAAATGAAATGAAATGAAATATATGAAATGAAAGTGAAAGTGGAGCCAATGAAGATTCCGTGTCTGGTCTGATGAACTGAGGGCACTTTGAGCCCTTAGGATTCCCTTTATTCTAATGTGGAGAGTGTCCACCAGCTGGCTACCATGTCCCTCAGATTTTTAAAGAATATTTCTGTGAGAGATAGTACTACACGTTGATAGTTTTTGGTATGGGCGCTTTAAAGGTGTGATTTGGTCAACTGTTGGCTTGCCTGGCTTGTGATGAAGAGCCAGCAGTCAATCTTGTCTTTATATCCCCACAGAGAACACACCATTCCTCCAAACCTGCTACTTGTAGGAGTTTCTATTTTACATTTGTTTTCAACAGTTTAAATAGCGTGATGGTGTATTTATGTTAATCCCTCCTGAAGCGTACTGGAATCCTCCTCCTTCCTATAAACTCAATGATAAGATTTTATGCCAGAGGCTGCCAAAGGTTTTTCTTTCCCATTTTCCTCTCTGTGCATGTGTGATTTGCTTCTCTTCCTCTGTTTTTAAATTAATGGATCTTTTCATTCACAGTGTTTAATCTGCTGTTAAATTTACCCAGTAAAATTCTTACTTCAGAAACTATAGCTCTAGAAGTTCCATTCCATACTTCCTGTTATATTTTTTTGTTATTTTCCTCCATTTGTTGTTTTCTTATAAGTATCTATTTTAAAAGTCTGCTGGGATTTTGAATTTATTAAAGTTTTCTTTAATTCCTCTTAGCGATGTTTAGAAATTTCAAGTGGTATAGGCCTTATGCAACTTTTCTCAGATGCAGTCTTAGGCAAATCAAGCTTCCAAAATCTACCAGCTGCCAAATCTAACCAGAATATACCTCCTTCCCAAGAAAGCCCTCCTGTGCTCGCTTCGGCAGCACATATACCAAGAAAGCAGCCCCCCTTCAATAGAGATGTGCAGAAAAAGACTGTTTTCACGAGCTGCCCACCCAAGGGCCTCCCTACTTAGCAGAAGAGTTGAGGGTTGGGGAAGGAGCGACATCTAGATGTTCCCTCAAGAGAAACCTTCCAAGGGGTGGGGCCCAAAAGAGGTGGAATAGGTCACTGTTCTTTAGCTGCGCAAAGTCCCAGGAAGAACTCTTACCCCGGAGGATGGGGAAATGACAAGAGCCCTTCTAGAAGGCAGAGCTGTCAGGGAAAGAGCGCGCTCTGTAGCTTGCATGTCATTGCCTCCTTGTTCTTGTTTCCCGCCAGGTTTCCGTAAATTTTGTTCAATAAATGCTTCCCAAGTGGCACTAAGATACTTGGTCAATCTCTAGGGATTATGGTTGTCTTTGCTAATTCTGAGCAGTTGGGTGGAGACCTGGTGGCTAGGGCCAGAATTCTGAACTTAAGTCTGTCACACTCACTTTTTAAAGTAAGAGAGGGAGATGAGGCTGGCTGCCCTGGTACAGATCTACAGCCTGGGAAACCCCGTACAGCGTCCCTGTGTGTCAGAATCAACGTGACGGCAGCAGGCTGCGTTCTCAGGTTTGGCTTAGTATTACACTCAATGGTGAGAGGCAGAGAGCTTTTGCCGTGTGATCCCAAGGAAGACAAAGACGCCAATTTCACTATTACTATTCAGCATTTTACTGGAAGTCCTAGCAAGAGTAATTAACTAAGTAAGAAAAATAGAAGGCTTCCATATTGGAAAGAACTAAAATTACCTCCATTCCTATCTGGCATAGTCCTATACATTAAAAATCCCAGGGACTTCCCAAGAAAACAACTAGAGATCATACATAAATTCAGCAGTTTGTGGGTGCTAGACCAAGACACAAAAATAAGTGTGCTTCTATACCCTAGCCATGACCAATCCGAGGGAGGAGAGGAACGGGAGTACTGCTCCATGCCTGCGTTTGTTTGGGATGTTAAAAAAAGCAGGGCTAGTACACCATGAACGTAAGTGATGTCAACTAATGAAATGAGTTACGTAGTCACAAAAGAGCAAATATTGTCTGAGACGATTCTAAAAGGTCAAAAGGTTTTCACACGAATATATATTTAATGTTACAAGAGGTAAAAGGGGACAGGAGGGCAAGCCACTGGCTAGAGGGTAGATATAGCAGTGATCTACAAATAGATGCAGAGATAGTCATGCAGGCTAAACAGGCAATGGGAGGGTGAGTGAGAGAACACACACACACGGACAGAGAATATATGTACATTTACCTTTACTGCAAATACATCCGTGAATGTGATGAAGCATATGAGGAGGCAAATTTATGAAATTTTCTTAAAAAATAAAAAACACTTTAAGGGAATGACTTGCTGAACATAGGGGGTGAGGACAACTGGCATAACCCAATGCCAAAGACAATGTTCTATCAATCCTACCTTTAAACAAGCAAAACTCAGAGTCATCAAATTGATTCTGACTCACAGCAACCTATAGGACAAAATGGTACAGCCTCTGTGGGTTTCTGTGGCTTTTTCCCATGATGTGGCCTGTGGTTCTGAATTGGTGACCTTAAAGTTAACAGTCCAATGGGTAACCCATTACACCACCAGGGCCCCCAAGATACCTACTCTGGCAAATTGTAACCGGGGTCTTAAAACCTCTAGCGTAGCCATCTAAGATGTAAGGTATTGGTCATTGCTAGCTGGAAAAAAGAAATGATAGAAATCAAATCTGCATGGAAATAAGGAATCCAATGGACTACTGGACTATGAGGACCTCAGCCTCCACTATCCTGAGACCAGGAAAACTAGATGGTGCCCAGCTACAACTACCAAGTGCTCTAAAAGGGATCACATTAGAGACGCCTGGATAGAGTTGGAAGAAAAGGTGGAACAAAACTCAAAATCACAAAGGAGACCAGGCATACTCGTCAGAGACTGATATAACCCCCAAGGTTATGGCCCTTAGTTCCGCACCAGGCCTGGAAGAATACACAGACATATGAGGGGGCCAAAAGTACTAGTGATGTATGCACACCTTAGAATAATCCACTATTTGAGACCAAATGGATAGTATTTACCCAAGGACAAGGTTCAGAAATGTTAAAAAGGAATGAATCAAGAGTGCATAAGTGATACTTCATTGAGAGAATTGCTGTGAATGAGATTTTTATTGAGATGGCAGTGAATGAAATGAAACAAAATATGTATGAATTACTGAAGGTAAACTGATGATCTGCTCTGTAAACCTTCACCCAATTCACAAAAAGTTTTCAATGGTTAATATGGCAAAGTTTACATTACCAAATATATTTGAGTGTAAGCTGATATGAATATCAGCTGAGGCACCTAATTTTACTACAAAAACTACATTTTAAATGTGCTGGAAAAACTTGACTTATACACAAATATATATGGTGTATGTATATTTACCACTACATATAGAGCTTTCTAAAATTTTGATTTGCTACTGTTTTAAGAATAAATAAAAGAGGGTTGAGCCCTGGTGGCGTAAGTGGTTGAGTTTGGAACTGCAGCCCACAGGCTTGGCAGTTCAAATCCAGTGGCCGCTCTCAGGAGCGGCATTGGGTAGCGCCCACGACCACCAGAGGCTGTGATGCCCAAAAAAAAAAAAAAAAAAAAAAAGAATAAATAAAAGATCGGGGGCTTAAGTGGAAGGAGGATGTTTCAAGAATGATGAAGCAACAAATGTGTAAATGTGGACTGCATACAACTGATGTATGTGTTGATCATGATTTAAGAGTTGGATGAGTGCCCAATAAAATGATTAAAAAAAAAAAGAATATATAGGCTGAGCCCTGGTGGCGCAGTGGTTGTATGCGGGACTGCTGCCCACGGGGTTGGTGGTTCAGGAGCAAGGCTGGCCTCCTACTCCCACCAGGGCAGTGATGCCACACACACACACACACAAAAGAATATATAAAAGACTAAATAATACTTACTCTTAAAAACACACTATAAAAAGCTGAGTTCTTAAATCTGTGAACTGGACTCCTCATCGGGAAACTCCACTGGTTGGAATACTTTCAGTATTCCAATTCTCAGGAAAGTAAGTCAGAACTGGTTTGGGATGCTGGAGCAACAAAGCCCAACCCCATGGCCATCTAGTCAACTGCAATGCACAGTGACCCCGGTACACTGTGGCAGTCATACGCTTACGTTAATGACATGATTGAGATGTAGGGGTGGAGTCTAGCCTGTTAATCTGGAGATAGCCATTCAGTAGCCAATGAGGCCTCCGTGTGGGCATGGCTTTCTCCTGAGACTTCTGGGAAATCTCACAATATTTCCATCGTGAAGATGAGAAGCTATCTCCCCCATTGTGGGGAGTTAGTCTTAAGAGACAATGAACTACGGACAAGACAAGATGGTAGCATCCTAGGAGCTAAAGGAGACGGAGGAGAAGCCACACGGCCTTATCCTGATGGAACCAGACCTTGAAGCTGGAGAAGCCATCTGGAGACCCCTGCCAGCGCTGAGTTGCTTCTACCACCACTGGATGCTGTTGATGGACCCTGAGCCCTGGAAGCAAGGAGCCATGGGGAGGCCCCTCCCAGCGCCGGGATTCTACACCCACTGACTGTGACTTCGTGAGTCGGAAGGAGACTTTATAAACTGGTATTGGGCATATGGGCTAATATTGGACTTATGACTCTGAAATGGACTGGGTTGGGATGTTTTCTTAATGTCCTATTCCTCTTATATAAAAACCGTACCCTTATATCCATATGCTTGTCTATGAATTTGTTCCTCTAGTCTACCCGGACTAACACATAGGCTCTTTGAGGCTGCAAACCTTTATAGGAGCACAGAGCTTCATCTTTCTCTCAAGAAGTAACTGGTAGATTTGAATCAGAACCTTGTAGTTCAATGGGTTGCCCAATAGTATCACCAGGGCTCCTTGACCAGTATTTCCTGGCAAAGAGAAGTTCCAACTATACTATCTCCTAAGCGAAACCCAGTCCCAATACTCTATGCCCCAAAGGAAAGAAGTGCGCTGCCATAGAGTCATTCAGACACTCGGGGTGCTATAGGACAGAGAAGTGCCCCCGAAGGTTTCCTAGGCGGTCTTCTTTACAGATGCAGATCGCCAGCTGTTTTCTCCCATGGAGCTGCTGTTGGGTTTGAACCACCAACCTTCCAGTTAGTCTCTGAATGCAAAAGCCTTGCATCACCAGGACTCCTCTGAATAAAACCCTATTTTACATTTCTAACCGATGGTTCTCTAGGGAAGCAACAGGCAAACCGAGGGTGGAGCATAAAAAGCTGCTAGAGGGACTGCTTGTGTAATTCCCAGATATCTCTAGGTAATTTTAGATAGTGATAAAGGGTGGACTCAGGCCAATATCCTTTCTTTTATTATTAGTTGTCGGGCTAACTGCAAGGTTAGTAGTTTGAAATCACCAACCTTTCCTACGGAGAAGGACGAGTGCGACCTTCTCTACTTCTGCAGTCGCGGTCTCACAAACCCACGGGCAGTTCTGCTCTGTCCTATTGAGCCACAGTGAATCGAAACTGACTTCATTTCATAGTCATGAGTTGAGTTCTCTGAGAGAGATGGGGAACAATCAACTACCAAAAATGTGGGACTGAGTGTGGTGTAAAGAAAACCCGTTGAACCCTCCAAGGCCCAGGGGTCTCCTCAGCTGCACGGACTTTGTGTAAGCCCACTGGGAAACAATGAATGGCGAGAGAAGAGCGCATACCACCCTTCTAGGCCTTGACTGCTCCTCTGGGCTGGGCTGAGGTTTGTACCGACCACGCACCACTGCATGACTCACACCCTCGGGTCCCTTTCTCTGAGGAATATATACTGTGTGTGTTTGAGTTGAAGTTCTACCTGACATTTAAGAGAATTTGGAAAGATTAAAAAAAAAAAAAAAACCTCTTTAAAAAAATCAGAGTGTGAAATATTTTTTTCCTATTATCATAGAGCATTTAATGGGTCTCGTGCAACTGTTCTAGTTCTTTCTGTAGGTGCCTGAATGCAGACCACTGGTGAAAAATACCAGGGCCCTGGTGGCATGGTGATTATGCATTGGGCTGCTAACTGCAAGGTGAACAGTTCAAATCCTCCTGCCACTGAGTCGGAGAAAGATGAGACTTTCTAGTGCCCTTGTTACAGAAGTCGGCACTAGAGACTTACAAAGTTAATCCTCAGACAAAGCGTGGGATTTTAAGTTACGTAAACTCAGTGGCGGCTTACAACAAACCCCAAATCTGATGATACTACCTGTGAGGTGCCTTTGAATGGATTCCAACCCATGGCAGCCCGATGTGTGAGGACTCTACACGCCGGAGAGTAACAAATTCAGATTGAAACCTGTTTTTCTATACGCGACGCTCATTAGATACATGATACAACTTGACATCATTTGTTTTTCCAAGAGGGGGAAATTGTTAAGAATTCACACAAGAAACTGAAAGGATGCTACTAGTTTATTAAATACTCTCTTACCTTTTCTGCTGATAGGAACTGAGTCCAAGTGTTGTCTCGGTCTGTAAAAGGAAGAGAACGAGGGTGAAAACCGGAAATCAAATCTTTACACAATAAACAATGAATATCGAAGAATGTCTTATTCTGGATTCAACTTTGATCCTATACTCATCTGGATTCCAAGTTAAACTTGATTCCACAACCATGTGAAACAACGTGCCATACTATTTCATTCAATGAGATCATTTGGGTCAAATTTGAAACACTGTTGTAGCTACAAAGTATAGCGATTGATTTCAAAATTTGCCCAATCTATAAATCCTCTGAGCATTGCCAATTTTGACAGTTAACTTTGCGAGGCTGCTCTGGATTGGACGATGACTCCTCCGAGTCCCTACTGGCAGCACTGTCAGGAAGCACTGGCCGGCTCACCTCACGAGCTGTGGGCCTCACGACCGCTGCTCCTCATGAAGAAGGTGAGGCTCTCTACTACCACAAAGATCTACAGCCTCAGCATTCCTTTCCGTCGGGACTGACATGGATGGCAGCCAGGACTGGGTCACTCAAAGAGCTCTGGATGAGTTAAGCCTTGGCTGCTAACTGCAAGGTTGGCGATTCAAACCCACGAGCCACTCTGAGAGGGGAAAAGAGAGGCGGTCTGCTCCCACAAAGATTTCCAGGCTTGGGGCCCACAGGAGCCATTCTAGTGTGGCTTTGAGAGTTGCTATGACTCTGGGTCTGCACAGTGGCAGTGGGTTTGGGTCTTGCAAGGTCACTCTGTGTGGGAATCAACTTGATGGCAAACCTATGGATATAATCCCACTTTTATTAGAGTTTTTCTTTGTAACGAGGTCATTGTAGAGTATATGTCTTAAGCAATCATTTTAGATCTAAAAGAAATCAGTCACAGAAGCAATCCAGCACAGATGAGAAAAGACTGGTGCCACACGGATGATAAGGTGATCACCAGGGAACTGGGAGACCGAGGTTTAAAGGAAATACGGATCTTCTTTGTCCTCGAGCCAGCACTCTGAATTTGGACTTCTAGCCTCCTACACTGTGAGAAAGTAAGTTTCTCTTTGTGCAAGCCACTCCTGGTAAACCTGCTAGAACAACACTAAAGAAGTAGATAGGTAATGTATGTCTTTCACACAATCACCTCTAACCAACATGTACAGGGTGCTGAGCCAGTCATTTAAAAAATGCACCTGCACTTACACAGTAAATGAAGGACCAAGAAGGTACTAGGACGGAGAACCAACATGTGACATACTTAAACATGTCTTGAAGAGGATACTTGCCTGAAGAAACAAAACTTTAAGTTTAAAATTTTTTAAAAGACTCTGAAGAATGCAGCAAGAAGGTTTGTGATGGTGGTGCAGAAGACAGTATGCAATGTCCTACTTTATGATAGGAGTTCAACCCAATGACAACTGGTTATGTGCATTCATAAACTGGTTCCAGTTGAATATCTATTTGGGAGGGGGCCTTGGGGGTGGTTCTTGCCTGCTATAGGAGGGGGTGCACCCACACCCACACACAAAAAGAAAAAACAACCAGACAGGCTGAGCCCCGGTGGCACAGTGGTTGAGTGCGGGACTGGGGCCTACTGGCTTGGTGGTTCAAATCCAGCGGCAGCAAGGCTGGGTAGCTCCCACGACCACCAGAGGGCAGTGATGCCCCACCACCGCCCCCCCCCCCCAAAAAAAAAAAAACAGAAAAAACAACCAGAGAAGCTCCACTTGGTGGAACTGTCGTAGTACTTGTTCTCGCCGCATGAAGAAACTTGCTCTGAGTTGGTGCACCTACTGGCGTGGTCTGGAAAGGTTCTTTTTTCGTGAAAGTCGCTTTGCTGAAACCTTGTGCTTTGCAAAGACCAATTTAAGAAGACAGCATGTGCCTGTAAAATTTTGTTCCCTGCTCCAGAAAAATACTGCAGAAACTGTTGTGATGCTGTGCATAGCTTACAAGGACAGCGCTCTGGGAAAAACTCAAGTGGTTTTCTTGTTTCAAAAAAAGTGAAAGGTTGCTTAATGATAAACCTTTTCTGGATGTCCATCAACTTCCCAAACAGACGAAAATGTCAATTCATAGAACATTTAGAGTTTGTTCCACCAGGTCAGACTGTTAATCAAGCTTTCTATTTGAAGGAGATGCTGATAAGATTGTTTAACAGTGTGTGACCAAAAAAAGCCTGATTTGTGGAAGACAAGGTACTCGGTTTTGCCACCCCAACAATGCACCTTCTCATGCAGCCATCTAATTGGACCAGTTTTGGGCAAAAGACAGCATGTCTCTAGTGACCCACTCACCTGACCTTACTCTAGTTGATTTTTGTTTGTTTGTTTCTGCAAATGAAGAGGGACATGAAAGGACAGTGACTGGATGATATAAAAGAAGGGAAGAAAAAGGCGAAGGAGGTGCTATCCAAACAGATGAGTTTGAAAATGCTTCCAAGAATGGAATTGTAGATTTGACAAATGTATTAAGTGTAACAGAGAGTACTTTGAAGATGATAAGGCTGGTGTGTGTGTGTGTGTGTGTGTGTGTACAGTTTTGGGGAAAATTCCATGGTGATTTTTTGGGGGATACCCCCTCTTGAGTGAGCATTGAGAAGGATATCATTATCAAATTATGTGCTACAACATTATACAAGGGAGTTTCAAAGGATTCATGGAAAATGCTATCAAAAGATAATGGAAATTAAGTTACAAATAGTACCAAACCACCTCCACAAAACCAAGGATGGTAGCACCACAGTGAAAGTCAAGGTTATTCAGTGAATTCGAGCTCTGAGTTCTAAGGGAATAAGGAAAAGTGCGAGAGAAAATAGCAACATGACAGAATAAGTAGGCATAAATGCTAATATGCAGCGACAGAAATTAAGCGAAATTACACAGATACAAAGAGGCTTCAAAAGTTTGTGGGGAGGTTAGATTCTCTTTTTCCATTTTTTTCCACGAACTTATGAAGCCTCTTCAAATAATAAAGCAAATACAGTATAATGTTGATTGAAGAGTGCCCAAGCTCCAAACTGTACTGCTGTTGCGTTGACTCAGCCCCAGAACCCGAGAGGGCGGGGTAGAACTGGCGAAGGGGGCTCAGAGATGGCGGGGCCTCTTTACAGGAGTAGGAAGCCTTGCCTTTCGCCCAGAGCGGTGGTGGTTTTTGAACAGCTGACCTTGCAGGTAGCAGCCCCACTGAGCTACCAGCCGGCCAGGGCTCCCCCAGTGAACCGCATGGGAGGAAGATGTACAGACACTTGCTGTAAATTCTTACAATTTTCTGGGGTCTTGAAATTTTTCATAATAAAATATTTTATTACAAATGTTATAAATGAATGATAAAAAAGACAAATATAAGGCATGACAAATTCTTGCTAAACTTAAACTTGGTGCAGCATGAACAGAGACCTGTTTATTACTTGACTTGCAAAATGATAATGTCACTTATTGCATCTTTGCCTCTGGAACACACAGCTACAAAGTAGTAACAAAGGGCTGTTGGTCAGGAAGAGACTACTGGAGCCTTAATCTCAGCAGGAGAAGGGAACTGTTCTCACTTTAGTCTCCTCAAGCCTTTCCACCTCACCTACGGCAGAAAAAGTCTGATGGTCACAGCCTCAAACACAAGCTCACTACCAGAGTAAGCTTTAAACAGCAGAGTATCCTAGGAACACTTCTGCGCCTCACAGCAGACCGTTATCCTAACAGGGGCAGCTATCAACAAGAGGCTCTGCTGAAAGAGCTACAAGGCACAGACTTTGAGGTGTATTTAGGAAGCCTAAAATCACCAGAAGAGACAAAAACAGTGGTTCTAAAGTCTCTGCTGGGCAGCTATAAAAACAAAACTCAGTGCCACTGAGATGGTTTCGCAGCGATTGAGACCCTATAGGAAAAAGGTAGAAATGCCTTGTTAGTTTCTGAGACTAACTTTACAGGAGCAGAAAGCTTCATCTTTCTCTCATGGAGTGGCTGGTGGATTTCAACTGCCGACCTTAGGGTTAGCAGTCCAGTGTGTCTCCACTTTGTCATGTACAGATGCAGTAATCATTAAACACAGCCCAACTGCTAATCAAACTCATCCACACTCTAGAGGCCTATTTACCTTAGTTCTTATTACCCAACACAAACTGTCCTTTAAAGAAGAACAAAACTCAGAGCATGACAAGAAGAGGTAGGAAAGAACACAATGTGACAGATGTTAGAATCATTACACTAGAAATTTAAAAACTGGACAGGAGACCTGAATCATCTTTAAGGAACAAGATAGACATTAGTCAATCTTGATAGGAAAATTTTCCATGAAAATTTACCAAATTCCACATTTACTGATAGAAATTTTGAAACGCAGCTTCATCCACACACATCTGTGAGATATAAAAAGACTCCGCCCTTCCCCTCACACAGTCCCCCCAACTTTGTCTCTCCCAAAGATATGCCAAACCTAAGAGGCTGTTTGCCAGTACATAGTAGGAGGTCAGATGCTTAGAGATATTCTCCCTGAAGGTATCCAGCCATCAGTCTACTCTCTGGTCAACTGAAGGTGGGGCTCACACCCCACTGATAAGGACAGTAATTGTTTTCATGGGAAACCAGAGAAGTAAGTGGTCAAACATGCTCAGTGACATCCAGAGTTAGCTTGCCATCCTGAACCTAGGCTCTGCCCATCTTGTCACATGTGAACCCCCCATCCTTCCCCTTTCTATTGCATATGTACCCTTAGCTTTCTCCCTCATTACTGTATTACCTATAGTACAACCCCTTCTTGTGATATATGTCTTTACTGGTAATCAGGGGGCTTGCATGTCTCCCAAAGATATCTAAGCCTTGCTTAGAAATAAATCGCTCTCTCTCGTCCCTGCGATTCCCCACTTCCACATCCTCACATGGACCACCAAGTGGGGCTGAGGTGAGCGTGTTTCTATGAAATGTGCCTGACTCCTTCATTGTAGTGTCTCTTCTGTCTCTTGTTCCCTATGACTTTACTATAAGCTTTACAGATTGTCACTGTACAGCTGCGCCTGTTGGGTCTCTGGTGACTTGTTAGGGGCTGGCCCTCCTGACACGCATCCACTGCAATACTTTAAGTCTGTCACGCTCCACAGAGAACAAGTATCTCTTGCACGACAACAATTATTCCTAGAGGCTCTTGAGTCAGAGGGAACTTTTCAGACACATTAGTCAGTTCACACTGCTCCTCTGACTGTTGTGAAATGCCCCTGCGTTCTTTCTGACTCAGTGTCCTAGAAGACATCTTTCCCAAGAGATCATCTTAGAGGAGGGGCCCTGGGGGCCCAATGGTTGAGCACTGGGTTGCTAAGCCCAGAGTCGACAATTCTAACTTGCCAGCTGTTGCGGGATTGAAAGATTTGGCGGTTTGCTTCTGTAAAGGTGGCAACTTCGGGCGGTTCTAGGCTGCCTTCTAGAGTCCCGGGAATCAGAATGGACTCGGCACAGCACATTTGCAAGGAGTCCTGTGGCACTGTCAGATAAAACACTGGCCGGCTGCCCTCGGGGCGAGCACTTGGAGCCCAGGGGAAAGCGGAGGCTGTTGGCTCTTGTGGCGATTGACAGTCTCGGCACCCCTGGAGGGGGTCACAGGAGTTGGAATGGAATCGATGGTGGGTGCTGGGCTGCAGTTCAGAAGAGTCCGTTTGCAGGCTTTTCTCCCACAGGCCTGGGGGGGAGAGGGGAATTCTGAGCGCCAACCTGTGATCAGCAGCCCAGCTCTTAGCAGCGGTTCCACCAGGGATCCTGTTTTCCTGATGTATTTTCCACGACTTCTGGAAGGAGATTTCAACTCCTTATCACACTGCTTGTGAGAAGGCCAAGGGCCTACAATATCAGCCTTGTCACCTCCGCTCCCTGCTGCCCTAGTACACTCCTTTCCCATGTGGTGCCTGGGTCCCTCAGCCTGGAACATGGTTTCCCCTCCCTAACTGGTTCTCTGTCACTCTTTATGACACAACTGAAATAGCCACGTTGGTCCTCACACCCCACCCATTATTTCCTACTTACTTTATATCTTTAGGGGCCCCACACAATCTACAGTCATCTTATTTACATACTTACTCCCAGCTTAGTTATCTAGTGCTACTGTAATAGAAACACTACAAAAGCCCAAACCACACCCGATGAGTTCACAGGGACTCATTGGTGCTCCTACAGGCAGAGCAGCACTTCCTCCTTGGGTTTCTGAAACTCTGACCTTTGTGGGAGAAGACATGCTCACCCTTCTCCAGACAAGTGGTTGGTGGGTTTGAACAGCTGATACGCCAGCTGGGTTGTATCAACTGTTCGACTTGTAACTGCTTGATTTATAAACCACTGAGCCACCAAAGCTCTTTAGAAAAACCCGACGAGGGTTGCTTTTAAAAGACAAATTTATTTTCTCACATATTATGAGGCCAGAAGTCTGAATTCCAGGTACAAGCACTAGGAGAAAGGCAGTTTGCAAGCACTTGGGAAGATCTTTGTCTCCTGGGCCATTTTCAGGTGGGACTGCAGCTATCTCTACCACTCGAAGGGGACGAGCTTAAAACACGTCCTTCACCCTCTTAACAAAGAAAAGACTCAACAGGAATTATGGCCATAGGATGAGGGATAAGGATTTACAACCCCTTCTCGGGGCACAGTTCAACATCCCAAACAAGGGTTATTCTACTAGTAGCTAAGAGATCGTGCTTTTCTTCCGTGCCAGGATGCCTCAATAAACAGCTCAACATCCGGGTGATCAATACATAGTGGTTGAATTTTGAGTGCTATATTTCTCTCTCATTTTTTCCAGACCTTCTAGCACAGTGGTTCTCAACCTTCCTGATGCTGTAACCCTTTCATACAGTTCCTCATGTTGTGGTGATCACCCCCCCACCCAGCCATACAATTACTATATATATATTAGAGGTAGGGAAGGACTTTTGGAAAGGAACAGGAAGAAGTGGGGGAGAGAGAGAGAGATAGGAGCATCTTGAGCTCCTGGGCGGTTCCGATGCCTGAGAGGTAGGCCAGGGAAGCCACCCATAAAATTATTTTCATTGTTATTTCATAACTGTAATCTGCTACTGTGATGAATTGGGAGACCCCTGTGAAAGGGTCATCTGATCCCCCCAACAGGGTCGGGATCCACAATTTTAGAAGCACGTGATCCTATTCAAAGCATGCTGTTGGTAGCAGCAGCCATGCACTGGCTTAAGGTTCTTTCCACAATCTTTTGGAGTCCTGTCATCACACCCACCTTCCTGCACTAGCAGATATCACAAAAACCCATTGCGTGCACATCGGTTCCACTCATAGTGAGTGACCCTAGGGACAGAGTAAACTGCCCGTAGGCATTACAAAGCTGTGATCACTATGGAAGCAGACCACTGGGCCTTTCTCCCGCACAGCTGATGGTGTTTGAACGGCTGACCTTCGGCTAGCAAGCAAGTGCTTTATTCACAGTGCCACTTGAAATTTACTTGATTTCTACTAAAAGGCATCTAATAGAAATCCATACAGTGTTTTCATATTGCAGAAAAAATAGATGAGTAGATTATACTGAAGCCTAGAAAAGTACTTTTTCTTTCTCATCTCTGAAAAATGTAGTTGTTTCAACTAGCAAAGTAGCAGGATCTTTGCTTTTCTCTTTATTAAGCAAATTTCATGTTGAATCGTTTTCTCTCGGGGGATATCTCACTTGTCCAGTTATACAGTGATTAGTTAACATTGTTGTTAGGTGCCTTGAGTTAATTCTGACTCCTTATGATCCATGGATGTCAGTGGAGAGCAGGGCTCCAGGGGGTTTCAAGGTATCTCTTTCACAGCACCTCTGGGTGAGTTCAAACAGTCATCGGAGAATGTCCAAGTCACTCAAGCTGAAGGAATTGTAAAACTGAGAAACTAAGCATGCATCCAAGGCCATAAAATCATTAAGAGGCAGCTATTAATGAGATGTCAATGGTAAAGTCTGGAAGTTGTATTGCAACCTCCCCCAACCACAAGCCAACTGTTTTACTGGAAACATGCTAATGAACAAATCAACGAAGTTTACTACATTTATGAAACTGTAAATGCCTTTGAGTTATTTGGTTCCGACTGACATACTCTCTGTATGGCAGAACAAAAAAACGCCGCCTGATCCCGTGCCATCCTTAAAAAGTGTTCTTATGCTTAGGCCCATCAATGCAACCACTATGTCAATCTATCTTCTTGAGGGTCTTCCTCCTTTTCGCTGCAGGATGTCCTTCAGGACCCAGTCTCTCCTGACAACATGTCAAGTGTGGGGGCCACGTCTTGCCGTCCTGGCCTCTATGGAGCAATCTGGCTGCACTTCCTGCAGGGCAGATTGGTTTGATCGTTTGGCAGTCCATGAGACTTTCATATTCTTTGCCAGCACTGTAATTCAGATGCATTGATTCTTCTTTTGTCTTCTTTATTCAATGTCCAACTTATTTTTAATGAATAAAACACTAGTTTGGCTTTTAAAGAAAATCACATTGTAAAATAATAAAGTCTAGTTTTCATGTAATACCATATATACTCATGTATAAACTGAGTTTTTCAGCACATTTTAAATGCAATTTTTGTGGTAAAATTGAGTGCCTCGGCTGAGTCAGGTTGGCTTACACTCGAGTATATATGGTACGTATAAAGTGACATTTCTGCTATATTTAAAGGCTGTCAAAAAAATCAAGACTGGATAATTCTGAAAGACAGATGAAATGAAGAAAACGACGCAATGGATTTGTGGAAGAAAGGAAGGAAAGAGGGACGAAGGAAGGAAAGAAGGAAGGACCTACATAGACGAAACAAGATATAAGAAATAGCAACCTAGGTGAAGGCAAAGACAAGCTTCAGCAAGAGGGAGATGGGCAAAAATTATGGAAGTAGGGCAACACATTATTTGATGAGTGGTTGAATATAAAACTGATTATCTGCTCAGTAAATCTTCAACTGATTCACAAACAAAGTTATTTAGAAAGAACACTTATCAACCAATTGTTTGGAAAAGCTTTACAATGAAGCTACTTGGCTAAATGACTGAAAGAGATCCATCTTTGTGCCCATTCCAGAGAAAAAATGATTCAATGGAATATTCAACCTTCAGAATAATACCATTGATATCAAACACAAATAAAATTTTGCTTAATATCATTCAGCAATGAATGTAGGTGTACAGGGCACTGCCAGGACTTCGGGTCAGATTCAGAAGAGGATGTGGAAAAAGGGATATAATTTCTGATGTCAGATGGATCTGGGTTCAAAGCAGTGAACACCAGAAATATGTTTATTTATGTCTTATTGACTAGGCAAAGGCATTTGTGTGGACCATAATAAATTGTGGACAACCTTGAGAAGAATGGGAATTCCAGAACCTTCGCTATGCTTGTGAGGAACTTGTAAATAGATCAAGAGGCAGTTATGCCAACAGAACTAGGGAATAGTACATGATTTAAAATCAGGAAAGGTGTGTGTCAAGGTTGTATCCTCTCAACACTTGTTCAACTTGTATGCTGAGCAAATCATCAGAGAAGGTGGCTTGTATGAAGAAAATTGTGGCATTAGGATTGGAGGAAGGCTTACGAACAACCTGCAATATGCAGATGACACAACCTTCCTTGCTGAACGTGAGGACTTTGAGCACTTGCTGATGAAGATCAAGAGTTGCAAATGACTCTGTAGAAAATCCTTACACCTGGACCAGTAGGTAACATCATGATATATGAAGAAAAGGTTGACGTCGTCAAGGATTTTGGCTTGCTTGAATCCACAATCAATGCTCATGGTAACAGTTATCAAGAGTCCAAAGGTGTGTTGCATTAAGTAAATCTGCTGCACAAAACCTTTCTAGAGTATTTGAAGAACAAGGGTGTCTGTGGCCGTCATGTGCTTATGTTAATTTTATGACTGAAATGTAGGGGTGGAGTCTAGTCTGTTAATCTGGAGATAGCCATTGAGTAGCTAATGAGGCCTCTATGTGGGCATGGCTTTCTCCTGAGACTTTTGGGAAATCTTGCAATATTTCCCTCGTGAAGACGAGACACTATCTTCCCCAGTTGTTGGGAGTTAGTCTCCGAGGCGATGAGTCATGGAAGAGACAAGATGGCAGCATCCGAGAAGCTGGAGGAGCCAGTGGAGAGACCACACGGCTTTGCCCTGATGGAGCCAGACCTCTGGAGCCACATGCTGTTGATGGACCTGAGCCCTGGAAGCGAGGAGCCATGGGGAGACCCCTGCCAGCGCCGGGATTCTGCATCCACTGACCTGTGACTTTGTGAGTCGCAAAGAGACTTTGTAGACTGATTTCGGGCATGTGGGTTAATATAGGACTTATGACTTTGCACTGGGCTGGATTGGGTTGCCTTCTCAGTGTCACATTCCTTTTGTATATAAACCCTTTCCTTATATCCATATGCGTGTCTTTGAAATTTGTTCCTCTAGTCTACCCGGACTGACACAGTGTTACTTTGAGGGATATTTTCCACCGTCTCATATGCATTTAAAAGTTGGATACTGAATAAGCACAATTGTAGAACAGATGCATTTGAATTGTGGTGCAGAATGTTGAAAGTACCATGGACTGCTGGAAGAACAGACAAATCTGTCCTGGAAGGATATGGCCACGGTGCTCTTTGGAGGCAAGGATGGCAAGACTTCCATTCTTCGGGCATACTGTCAGGAGAGCACCATCTCTAGAGAAGGGTATCCCGCTCGGGAAAGCTGAGGGGCGGGGAAGGAAAGGAAGGCTCTCAAGGAGCTGGGTGGACAGGGGCTGTGATAATGGGCTCCAGCCCAGGAACACTTTTGGAGACCAAGCAGGACCGCGCAGTGTTTTGTTCAACTGTGCGTAAGGTCACTACACGTCCTGGACGCGGAGATGGCACACAACCACAACAAAATAATGAAGCATAAATGAAATTACATGAAATCATAAAGAGAACAAAAGCCAACCAAAGAAATAAGAAAACTAACAAAATCAAGTTGGTCTTGAAAACATTGATAAAATAGACACACACTTAGCAACATCTCCAAAAAGAAGTCAAGAAAGAAAACGATTTAACAATTAAAAAAAAAAATAGGTGACACCATCACACAGATCTTACAGACATTCCAAGAATTTTAAGGGAACCTCATGAGCAACTTTATATCAGTAGAACTGACCGTTTAGATGAAGGAAACAAATGCCCGAAACACACAATTCACAACAATGGCATCTCACTGCCCTCGGCGGTTTCCAGCACATACCAACCCTTTAGGATAGAGCAGAACTGGCCCTGTGGATGTCCAAGCCTGTCTCTAGGGGAATAGAAAGACTAACAAAGCAAAGACTTGTCTGCATGCCCTTTCTCATACCCATTAGATAAACTGAATTTACTGGCAGAGACTTCCTCATTAAGAGACTCCTGGTCCAGGTTTCAGCGATAGTCTATCAACTACCGAAGAAAAAAATAGTATCAATTGTAGAGAAACATACATGGTTCATTTGAGGGCGTCACTATAACTCTGATGTCAATACCAGACAAAGACTCCCAAGTAACAGTCACAGGTCGATATCCTTTATGCACCCAAGTGCAAACGTCCTTGACAAAACACGAGCAACCCATATTTGGCAATATATAAAATGGGATAATAAAATAATGAACAAACAGTTTATCCTGAGTACAAAGATTCATTGAGGATTTAAAAAGTAATTTTAGATACCAAATTAACAGAATAAAAGAAAAAACATGAATTTTCTCAATGGATGTAGAAAAAACAATTTAAAAATTCAACATTCATTCATGAGAAGGACTTTCAACAAAGCAGGGATAGGTTTCTTCATTTGACTAAGTACATTTATAAAAAACACAGCTTACATCATGCTTACTGATGAAAGAGTGAATGCTTTCCTCCTAAAATGAGGAACCCAAGACAAAGATCTCATCACTTCTTTAAAAAAAAGAAAAACTTTTTTTTTTTTTTTTAACATTTAGGGAACTTGTAATCAGTAGAAGGCAAGAGAAGAAATAAAAAACTTATTTAATATGCTATTTTTGGCAGAAGGTATGGCCTTCATTGTATATTGCCAATGGAAACACATACACATAACCGATGAGAACTAATCCGGGGTTTAGCAAGTACGAAGGCTGAAGTTTTCTGTCAACTTGGTTAGGACAGGAATCCATCTCATGGTTTGTCAGGTACCATGTACTCATCCTCCAATTTATCATACGCTTTCATGGGGATGTGGCCTGTATCCAATATACATGGACTTCCTGCAGAGCTCATGTTTTCTTAATTCTGCTTTCAATCTATCATCCTCTGACCTCCAGTTCTTGGGATATAAACTGGTTTGCCAAATGTCCTTGCTTATTTGGGTTCACCAGACCCTGCAACATCAGTAAAGAAAAACCTCCAGCCTAATGCCTGACCCACAGATTTGAGACTTGTCGGCGTCCACGACTGTGTGGGCCACTTCTTTTCCTTGAAATACTGTGTCCACCTCCCCAAGCAAAGCCCTGTGTGTGTGTGTGCATGTCTTTCTGTGTAAAACTCATATACATATTTTATTAGTTTTGCCCTTTTAAGAATTCAACCAAAAGCAACAAGGTGGCAGGATATCAGATTAGCATATGAAATTTACTTGAATTTCTATATAATAAACAATGTTGAAATGAGCATCATTTACAGTAGAATCAGAAGTACGATACACTTAGGGATAAATCTGACAACAGGTGTGTAAGACTTGCATACTGGAAACCACAAATGACTGTGGGGTAAATCAAAGATCTAAATAAGTGAACAGATAAACTCATCATGGATCATAAGACTCGATACTGTCCACTCTTCCCAAACTAATCTATATAGTCAAGGCAATCCCAGACAAAATTCCATCATGCTGTTTAATAGAAATAGAAAAATTCTAAAATTCACAAGAAACTATCAAAGGCCTGGACTATAGTAATCAAGTGGCAAACAGGCAGACAAATAGATCGGTGGAGAAAGAGAAGGTGGAGAAATTGACACACAATCACAATCAATTGATATATATATATATATATATATATGTATATATATATATATATAAAGACAATTCAACAAACAAGTATCTTTTTCACAAATGGTGTTAGAATGACTAAACTAAAAAAGAGGAAAATGAATCTTTATCTTTACTACTTATCAGACACACAAACTAATTTTGGAAAAGTATACTCTCAAACATAAAAAACTCCTAAAATAAACTCTTTCAACTAGTAAAAAAAGTCAGAGCAAACTTTTGGGGGTGAGAGTTAAGTTCATTATCTTGACTTTGGTGGTGGTTTCATGGGTTTTTAAATATGTCAAATTCGTCAATAAGACTTAACACACTATCTTGGCAAATTGAAAGAGAAAAAAAGAGCAGCATTTACCCCCAAAGACAAAGTGCTGAGAATTGGGAGAGAAGATGGGATGGAACAGGAACTATAAGGAAGTGGGATAAGCAATGATAAAGACAAAATGTAACGACAGCATGCAGGAATTGTTGACTGTAAAACTAAGGAGCTGCATCCTTATTAGTTAAGAAAAAAACACTTCAGAGGAGGCCTCACCTCAGGTTGAGACATCCTATCATATGGCATTGTCCCATAGTCATCGCAAATGAACCTCTACAATAATGTTCCGTGACTTTCGATAGAAATTCACTTCCAGAGGAAGGGCTTGGGGGGAGTCTGGCTCTGAGAAGGTGATTTCCACACCTCGGGGATAAATCAGGAGGGGCAAGGCTTACCATCACTTCCATAGAGCCCCAACGGGAGACCGGCCTGCTATTGTGTTCCTAATCATGCATTCTTGACCAAGTGACACAGGCCAGGCCCTGCTATAAGCAAGCTGGATGTCATCTTTTTGAGATGCATACCAGTCTGCATCGTGTACACAAGAAGGATCCAATTTAAACCACATTAGATTTGACTTGACTTTACACACACCTGTAGCAAATTAAAGGAACTCAAATACTCCTGCCGTAGTGTGAAAAGAAGCAGATGTCTGCTATCCCCAGGTCGTGAATTTGGAAGTCAATTATCTCAAACAACTGGTGCTTAAAATTCACAACTTAAGGCAACCATATATGTGCTGTTTTTTTTTTAATCATTTTATTGGGGGCTCATACAACTGTTATCACAATCCATGCATACATCCACTGTGTAAAGCACATTTGTACATTTGTTGCCATCATCATTCTCAAAACATTTCTTTCTACTTGAGCCCTTGTTATCAGCTCATTTCCCCCCTCCCTCTCCTGCCCTCCCGCTCTCCCTCATGAACGCTTGATAATGTATAAATTATTATTTTATTATTTTTTTCATGTCTTATACTGGCCAATGATCTCCCTTTACCCACTTTTCTGTTGTTTGTCTCCCAGGGAGGGGGTTATATTTAGATGACTGTAATCAGTTCCCCCCTTTTTTCCCACCTTTCCCTTCCCCTCCTGGTATCACTACTCTCATTACTTATCCTGAGGGGTCCATCTGTCCTGGATTCCCAGTGTTTCCAGTTTCTATCTGTATCAGTGTACATCCTCTGGTCTAGTCAAACTTGTAAGGTAGAATTGGGATCTTGAAAGCATGAAAGAACTAAGGAAAGTTAAATGTCTTATCGGTGCCATACTGCACTGACTAGCTCGTGCTATTTTTATATTCTTTGCTTTTTTTTAACATTGTCTTAGTCCTGCTGGTATAGTTTTGCCTTAGTGAACAAGTGTTATTAAAATTTGTACCTTGTGCCCAACCCTCATTATTTTCTTAAACGGTGTTTTGGACACTTAAATTTTTAATATGTTCAAGTTAGCAATTCATGTACTTTAATCCCCCAAACTTTCTTATACACATATAATTTCTTTTTATCAAAGTTATTTTAAATTTTTTTCCCACTGACTAAAACAGGAGATGGCAAACATTTGTGACAAACAAGTTAATCTTGTTCCTCACAGCAATTTAAAAACTATCAGAGAACAATAAATATACTCTTACAAACAAATAAAA
Source organism: Nesogale talazaci (assembly GCA_004026705.1). Lineage (NCBI taxonomy): Eukaryota > Metazoa > Chordata > Mammalia > Afrosoricida > Tenrecidae > Nesogale > Nesogale talazaci. Next base: position 27,276 of record PVJH01014636.1, on the reverse strand, counting down.
TCACCAATATCTGAAATAATAGCCTTTAAAACTTAAAACAGGTGGCAGATGCTTCAAGCAGGTTTGCCAACCCCTGGGCTAGAGTAATGATACTATTTTGGAAGGCAGCTATGCTCACCACTATGCCACCAACGCTGCACAGATACTATTTTTACGATTAGCAAATGTCCCATTGAGATTATTTATACTCTTTCTCAAGAAGCTAATAATGCAGTCTCTGAAGTAGACCGGGATATATATAAACTATACAAATGGATTTTTCAGCTCACACAAAAGTTGTAAGCCAAAATCTAAAACAAATAGTTCTTATATGTGCACCCTGCTTAAAATTGATCCTTATGAGGTGGTCACTGAAGTTACCAATGCTATAGCAAAGTATGGTGAAGAAAGAAATCAGATGGTGCTACTCACAAAGAATTGAAGGCCTAAAAGGCTTGTCTTCAAACAATCATCTACGTGAGGTGCCAGCTAAATCCACACAGAAGAAGCACACAAGCCAGTGAGATTAAAGGATTATTAACAATACAATGCAAGATCAGATGCCTACCTTCCCAAAAGGATCGCTGAAGGCAAAATGGATGCATAAGTAGATGTGGTGAAGAAAGCTGATGGCATCTAGGTATTAAAAGATATAGTGTCTGGGGTCTTAAAGGCTTGAAGGTAAACAACTGACCATCTAGCTCAGAAGCAACAAAGCCCACATGGAATAAGCACACCAGCCTATGTGACCATGAGGTATGGAAGGGATCAGGTATCAGGCATCAAAGAACAAAAAATCATATCATTGTGAAAGAGGGGCAGTGCAGAGTGGGGACCCAAAGCCTATGTGTAGGCAACTGGACAGCCCCTTACAGAAGAGACATGGGAAGGAGACGAGCCAGTCAGGGTGCAGTGTAGCAATGGTGAAACATACAACTTTCCTCTAGTTCTTCAGTGCTTCCTCCACACACATCCCCCTCCACATACTATTATGATCCCAATTCTACCTTACAAACCCAGCTGAACCGGAGGATATACACTGGGAAGCTAATAATAGTGGATACAAGAATGAAGAAAATGTCCTACAGAGAGGAACTGGAAACACGGGGATCCAGAACAGATGAACCCCTAGGGACCAGTGGTGAGAATGACGATACAAGGAGGGAGGGAGGGACACGAGCGATTACAAGGATCGACATATAACCTCCTCCCTGGGGGATGGAGAGCGGAGAAGTAGGTGAAGCAGGTGAAGGTGAAGAAGTAGGTGTGAAATATGACAAAATAATAATTTCTAAATTATCAAGGGTTCATGGGGAAGGGGGAGTGGTAGAGGAGGGGTAAATGAGGAACAGATACCAGGGGCTCAAAGAGAAGGCAAATGTTTTGAGAATGATGAGGGAAACAAATGTACAAATGTGCATGATGGAATGGATGTATGTGTGGATTGTGATAAGCGTTGTACAAGCCCCCAATAAAATGATTTTTTAAAAAAGGCTTGAAACTAAAAGCTAAAGAAGCATGCAACTAGCAGAGAAGCACGCCAGTCTGTGTGATAATGAGGTGTCGAAGGGACAGGGTATCAGGCATCAGAAGACCCCAAACAAACATAGCAATACAAATGACGGGGTGGGACTGCCACCCCAAAGCCCATCGGCAGAGAAGGGTTACAAGGAAAGAATAAGACAGCCAGGGTGTAGCACAGCACTGACAGAACACACAACATTCCTCTAGCTCTTTGATGCTTCTCCCGCACCCCCCCCCCACGCGCCCCCACTATTATAACTATTATATTTCTTACAAATCTGGCTAGACTGCAACATCTACACGGGTATAGTTCAAAGCTCTCAACACATGGAAGCCGGGGCAGATAAACACCTCAGGAGCAGCAGTGGGTGTGGCAATGCCATGAGTGTAGGGGGAAGGTTAGGGATTAAGGGGAAGATCTACAGAGACAGCAACTAGACTAATAGTTTCTTAGACTTATGAAAGAGGAGCTTAGAAGAAAATGGGAAGCTAATAATACTGGATACAAGAATGAAGAACATGTCCTAAAAGTGATTGTGGTCATAAATTCACAACTCTAATGTATTTAAATGCTATATGAATTATATGTCAATAAAACTGGTAATAAAATTAAAAGAAGGATCTGCTCTGTAAATCTTCACCTACTATACAATAAAGTTTTAAAAAATAACAAAAATTAAAGTGGCAAAAAGAACAAGCAAGTTATAATATAAATTGTCTTACTATAAAAAGTTATTTAAAACTTTAATAAATCAACAGAAAAAGGTATGGAATAAGAAAAAGGAAAATAATATTGTGATTAAAGTATATGCAAAGCATAAGAACAAACCATAAAAGGGCAATAGTCATATGAAAAAAGATGATCAGTCTCACTAGATAAAAAAGCAATCCCTAATAATGGGATTTCTTATTTCTCCATCAGACTGGCAGGGACTTCGGAATTTTGTTAATTCATGCCCAGACACAAGAGTCTAGGGGCAATACAAAGAGCCCTGATTGCACCTGAAACACCTGTTTGCACCTTCTAGCAAATATATATACATATATATATATTTGTGCATCACAGTCTTCAACACAAAATTTAAGTTGGCGATTTTTGCCTTAAGTGTAAACAATCATAGCCTCTTCTCTACTTACAATTCAAACTCCATGCTTAAGGACGCTCGTCTTAGCTTAACCCACCAGACACACTCCAGATTCCAGATTAACCCAGGCACAGTTCTCTCATAAAGCATCTCGATTTATCCTCAACTAGGTTATACATGAAAGAAACATGGACAGCCCCTGCAAAAATACCTCCGTGAGATATGTGCTAGACTACTCATTACTAAAGTCATCATGAAAATGCTAACCCTATAACCCAGTGGTTCTCAATCAGAAGGAACCCCCTTCCTCTCCAAGGGCATTTGGCCTTGTCTGGCAGGAACTGCATGTCACAGATATTTTAAGGTCTAGCACCCAGAATTCAGCATGTTATTCACTGGCTCCCTATTTGGATAGATTCCAGAGCCTCCCTATCTGACCTTGTCACTGACATTCTCCAAACCCCAACACCTCTCTGTATTCTCCGGGTTCAAAGGCACACATTGGTCAGAGTAATGACCTGCTTCTTTACAAAGCTTTTATTCACATTGCAAAGGGGGTTTTGATCATTGCTCATAACTCCTATTGACCTGTTTATAAACTGTTGGTAGGTGCTGCCAAGAGGAGCCGAGTCACATCAGTGTTTACTAACCTTGGGTAAGCAATTTAAAACCACCAGAGGAGGCGCTCCACTCCCCGAAGATTTACAGTGAGGAAACTCACAGGGGCCGGTCTACCCAGTCCTCTTGGGTGGTGCTGGGTCGGAAATGCCTGAACTCAAAACAGCCCTGTGACCGAGGCTGCTGCCTTTATGGGAGCACATTGCGAGGTCTTTCTCCCACAGAACCGCTGGGGGGGGGGGGCTCGAACCAGCATTTTTGTGGTTAGCAGTTCAGTGACATTTTTAAAGGAAGCACAAGAATCAGATGTATTCTGTACTGAACACAGAAGTATTTCAACTTAAGACAAAAATTACCTGCAGTAAGCCTCCATCACCAAAACGCAGGACTTCTATTATGCTCTCCGACTGGATGAATGCTGCAAAGGAAGCAAAACATAGTGTCACTTACAGGGAAGGGAACTGGAAGGAGTTGTATGAAATCCTTTACTTTAAAGCTCCTTACTACAGTTTTGTATTTTGAAATGCACCACTAGCTAGATGGTTAAAAAGAAAAGCATGAGCAACACTTTGGGATTTTAGCAACTATAGAAGACTTCTTAAACAAAGCACCACCCCCCCATGATGAAACAATGTAAAGAACTTGTATTAGGCTGCATAAGTCATCTTCAAAACAGTTCTCTAGCTTTTCCTGCTTTTGGGCTGGAAAACATAGCTGCCTCACCTACCACTGTTTTCCCTCATCAACCACAAGGCACCGATGCCATTTTCATGATGAGGGTGTGTCTCGTTTATTATCTACCCACTGCCTGGGAGTTGATTGCAATTCACAGCGACCCATAAGTACAGAGCAGAACTGCCCCATAGGTTTTCCAAGGCTCTAATTATTATGGAAGCAGACAGAACCGTCCGTGGGTTCAGTGGTTGACCTTTTGTTAACAGCTCTGTCCTGGCACCACCTGGGCTCTTGTTCAAGGTAGTGAGAATGGAAGAATGAGAAAGAGAAGCTATTGTTGGTGTAGGTGAAGAATGCTGAATCTGCTGTGCACTGCCAGCACAACGGACACACGTGTTTGAGAATAAACATAAGTGGTGTTTCCGAAAGGATGGCATGACTTTGACTTGCCTACTTTCGATATCACAGCAAGAGATCATCAAGAGTCCCTTGTTATGACCATCATGTTAATCCATCTTATGTTCTCTGATCATCAACTTTACACACATAATGCCCTTTTCTAGTCAGTGAAAACCTATGGACAACCAGACTGTCTGATCGTAAACTTGGAAAAGCTGGGGATACTTGCATATTTTCCTTCTTTCGATGAAGTGCACCTACCAGCAAGGCCACCCGTTACAGGGGTGCCATCACAAGCCCCCTGCCAACATCTACTCTGCTATTTAGTCTCCAGTAAAAGGGTCTAGGGCTCCTTAGAGAAGTGGCTCATTCCAAGACTGGAGCAGGATATATACATTAGAAAATATAATTCGTTTTCTAATTCCTTCCCCCCCCCCCCCACACACACACCTTTTGAAATCCCTTGTATAAGATAAGCCTGGGGCAAGCACATGGTCATGATAAAGTTAGGAAGTGTTCAGAAAAACAATATAAAACCTATACTGATGACAGTATGTCAAAGGGATAGAAGAGCCAGTTGAAAGAGCTCCCAGTGACCAACGCTGAAGTGACTGGAGGGGGAAAAAAGAAAAAGAAAAAGAAGCATTGTGAATTATATAACCCAAAGTATAAAATACCCGCGAATCCCTACTGATTTAACAGTAAACTAATGAATAAGTGCAGGAGTAACAAATACCTTATACAGAAGATTTTGAAACTATTTATTTATACTGCTACTTTGCTGGAGCAAAATCCCCTACTCCTTAAATGTGGGGCATAATGGCTTTCATCCAAAAGTAGCGTAAGTCTAGAGAGGAGGGAACAGGAATCGCTTTACAGTGGAGGAAGCTGGCATAGACTACGACGTTAGCCACATGGCCCATCAACATCACCAATGAAGTCATGTTGATAGTACGTCTGCACCCCATTGCTGATATGATATGCTGTGATGTGAACGATACTGTACCTGTTTGATCTTCTTACCACATAATCTCTGTCTAGTCATGAAAATCACATCAGATAAATCCAAATTAAGGGATAGTCTACAGCCAACCAGTACTCTTTCAAAACTACCAAGGTCATCAAAAATAAGGGGCGTTGAGAAACCATCGCAGCCAAGAAGAGCTAAGGAGACATGATGACTAAATGCAAGGTGTCTTACATAGTACCTTGGAATAGAAAAGGGGCATTACCAGAAGAAAATCTGAACAAAATACGGATGTTAGGCAAATAACAATGTACCAATATTAATTAAATAAAAATAAAAATATATGTTTACATTAAAACAAAGAGAATAAAGAAAAATTTATGGTACTAATAAAAGGACTGTGCCTTCATGTGAAGTGACAGATGGGGGAAGGGCATGAGCTGGATAGGAATCCTGGAAAGATGAACCAGTTCTCTCCTGTTGAGATTTACAGTCTTGGAAGCCCTGTATAGGAATCTGCACAAAGGCAGGGGGTGGGTAAGCTACCTCTACAACTACAAAAGGTTCATTTTAATGGTGTTTCATTTGGTTTAACACAGAAGTCAACAATTCAATGTACATTTTTGGAGGTTTGGTTAAGAAGTTTAGTGTTTCTTCCCCTGTACCTGGCTTCCCCTGTACCCTGTAGAAAATAAACAGCAGGGTGATAAATGCTAATTAGATTACAATGTTTTCTTGCCTAACAAGCATCCTTTCCCTTTATTCTAATAACAACATCTCCATTTTATTTTTGGAAACTTCCTTCCTCCATGTCCTGTGTTGGTCTGGGAAGCATTAACACCTACCTGAACCAAGTCCTCCCATTCCCACCAGTTCTTAATATCAAAGAAACACAAGGAGCATTAAATGAATAAAATCCTAATTTTTTTTGCTCAGGTACGCATTGCTACTTGCATTTGTGATGCAAATGGCATTTGCGGGTTATGTTCTCTCTAGTCTGAGCTTGTACTTGAATTTCAAAACCAATCAGAATCAGTGGCTTTGAAAGAATTTTGAGCAGAGTGGATCTGGAGAACACAAGATTGTCTTCAAATAGCATGGAAAACTCTTCAGAAGGCGAGTTGATTAAATGCTTGGCCAAATGTAGCAAGCTAATCTTTGTTAGCAATTTTGTATAAAAATGCACTAAAAAAAGATGTAAAAATAACTACCTCTAGAAAACTTGTTTTTGTGCTCATATACTCGGGAGCACACTGATGTTCACAGTCATAAATGGCTTAGCAGCTGGTCATATTTCAGAAAGAACTAACTCCAATAAATTTCCTCAGAATGATTTATCCAAAAAAGTAATAATAATTTTGTATGGCCCATGAATGATGTTAAAAATATCCAAATGGCACTTGACAGAAAAATTGTTCTCCACCCCTGCTCTAACAGATGAGAACTTAATCAAATAAGGCAGCCAGTAATATCTTGGTAAACATTGTATTTTTAACACAAACCTAAGAAATTATCATAATTAAAATTTTTAATAAAGAAGCTACTTTATAAGATCCTAAAAAGCAAATACAATGTTAGACCATCATTAATTTTCCTTGAAAGGAGAAATGAATAGGATTCAATCTCGCATAAAGCAAATATGAACAGTTTGCTTTAAGTGACCAATTGTAATAACCTTAAGCTATTTGCCTAGAAAAATAAAACTGACAAGCATTAACTCATTTCAATAATTAACTCGTATTAGGCTGTAAATAAACAAGCAAGTCAAATGCACAGGTTGCCACATCTCCAAGTTCAAAATCACAATGGGTTCTTCCTCTCCCAAGAATTTGTTCCCTAACTAATTTAATAGTCTTTTTTTTCTCCTTCTGTGAACACAGTCCCCCACTAGCCCAAATGATGCAGTCAAATTTCCCACATTTGGGGACATCGCAGGGCTCAGGGCATCCGGAGGGCAATGGCTAAGCCTCGCCCTGGGAAAACCACCTTCGTGATCATAGTGTCTCTCCTGCCAGGTAAGTATTGACAGTCTTCAGAAATTCAAAAGGGTACCCATGTTCTCTAGTTTACTGAAGTAGCAACTGGATTAAAACACAACAACAACCAAAATTCTTGACTGCTATTCACAGCCGATGCCCCGTGAACCTGTCACCACTCTTCGGTTCAGGCTTCTGCGTTGCTCTGATGATACAGAGGTGAAACACTACGACAGGAATCAACTGGTCCAAGCCCATCCTGTATTGGGGTCACTAAGTGTCTGGGGCAACTCTACAGACAACCACCAAAAAGAAACGTCACTAGACTTCACAGGAATCTGTGGAGCAGACATGGTCGATCCCATCTGACAATAAGGGTGGTGGGCAGTCAGGGAGAAGATCGGCAATGGGACCCGAGATTCTACAATTCTGGACCTTCATCAGAATTTACTTCTCAAGTAAACTTGATATTAATGTACCCTCAGACATCTTTTTAAAACAAGCATATATTTTCAATAACAAGTAGGAAAAGAGAATATATGAACACAAATTGTTTCTATTTTTGCTGTTATGACCTGTTGCCATTTACTGAGTTTGTATAGTTGGGTTCAGTATGACCACTCCAGGCACCTCTGACCTGCCCACATCACTGACTTCTGAGGGAAATGTAACAAAGCCAGCTAGTGTCCCTGTAAAAATCTGAATATGACAGTTGCTTACATGACTCTCTCAAAATATAAATTCAGAATAAAATTCTCTTTTCTTACTTATCTCATTCAGTATTGAATAGCATCTCTCAGATACATACACACACATATATACACACACACACACTCTAAAGGATATAATTCTCAACCATAAGTTGTTTAGATAGGGATTTTTTCCCTTAATATTTGCAACTGATGATTACATATAATCTACCTGATTTTACACTTTTACAACAAGTGTTGTAAATTTCCAAAGACCAACTGCCTAAGCCTGTGGGATCTAATTTTATTTAAATGCTGGATTATCACATGCAATTAAAAATGAACAAATAGAAGACAATTAGATAATTAGAACCTCTCAAGAATTAAATTTTGCTTTTCAAAAGAAAAAAAAGATAAGCTATAGATTAAGGGAAAAGCTGCAGAGAAAGCATAGCTGATAAAGGGCAGATATCGAGAATATAAATAAAACTACCACTTACAGAGACAAATGTCTTAATAAAAATGAGCAAAAGACATGAACACAGAAAATTCATCAAAGAGAAAATTCAAGTGGATAACAAACACATGAAATGAAGAGTACAATCATTAGCTAGTAGAGAAATGCAAATCAAATCCATAATGAGATACCAATGAACCCAGAGCAAAACTGGTACTGACAAAACAAGAAACGCTGATGAGGATATAGGGAGATTGGAACTGTGCTGCCTTAATTAATATTCTTTAATTTATCTCTCTAGTTTCTAATATCCCTCATAATGGCTACATAGAAACTCACCAGACAAAATTCACGATTAAAGGGTTTATTGAGGAAGTTAACACGCTGTAATGCCAGTGAGAAATACTCAGGGGAGGTGTTTACCAGGCTGTGATACATAGTTCCAGATTGGCTAATAAATGCCCAATGAACCACTCAACTGTAAGCCTCAACCCGAAGGCACTCAAGCTCCACGGGTGAGCAGACCCTACTCCCTGAATTAGGTGCCCAGAGGCAGCCCACCAGTAAGTCTCAGCCTGAGTGCATCATCTCCACTTTCTTTGATGAGCAAGTCTAACTTCCCCAATTCAGTGCCTAGAGTCTCAGGCCTCAATCTGTGGGTCAAGGTCCCTTTGGGGGTCGAATGACCCTTTCACAGGGGTCGCCCAATTCATCACAGTAGCAAAATTACAGTACGAAGTAGCAAGGAAAATAACGTTATGGTTGGTGGCACCACAACATGAGGAACTGTATTAAAGGGTGGCAGCATTAGGAAGGTTGAGAACCATCGGTCAACAGGCACCTCACTCCAGGAAGCCAGGCTCTTGCACATAAAGCTCTGGGCTTTACTAGTTCCGTGGGTCGGGAAGTCTATCGCTCTGCTCCGTGCTCTGGCTTCCTGGTTCTGTTGCTGCTCCTCTGGCGGTGTGCACTGCTGTCACCGAGATCCAGGAAGTAAAGTATGCAGGGATCTCGGGCCCAGAGGATGCACTCTACTCCTGGCTCTAACTGGTGATAACTCCAACTCTTGCTTCTCAAGGGGATCCTCTGATACACAGCAGGATGCTGTTCCAGGGACTCCAGTTTGCAATTACTCATATGAGCACCTTCCCCCACCTTACCAGACTCACGCGGGAAAAGGCCGTTTGGTGAGGGTCAGGGACCATGGCTAAAAGAGTCATATTAAATCATTCACTGACCACACAGGCCACCCCCTGGCTCTTCCAGCCATTGTAGCTTCCATACCAAAGGACTAACTTCCCCACTTCCGATTCCAATCTTTTTTCGTGAATGCACCCATAAGAGTTTGTAAACCAGATACTTTAAGCTTTTACCTTCCTCCATTTTAAGTATCTGCTTCTCATGTCCCTGTTCCCCACAGCTCGGGGCTGAGGCTTGATGTGAGGATGTGATGACTCTTCATTTCTGGTGGGACTTTTGGCCCCTTGGATGCATAAGCAAAGTCCAGTCGATAGCAGGCCCATGACTGCAGCAACGTGCTCCAAGAAGCTCCAGTTCACAGAGGCAAGCATCTTTCTCTTCATTTAATCGAGAGCTGGTCAGCTCAGCCTAAACCATCCATGTCAACTGCAAGCTTCAGAGGCCACACACAACTCCCTACAGGTCAGGCCAGCCCACACTTCAGACGAGCCTAGAGCCTAGAGCATTCAGTAGTCACACAACTTTTTAAACAGCAGGCCAGTGGGTCCTTCCTCTTCTCTATCATCTCTAGCCTCCATGGATCACATCAATCGGTACCAAAGGAACATGTCCCAATGAACCCCGTCTCCTCACTACTTTATTCCCCCCTGCCACTCAGCATTGCCATAAGGAGCACATCAAGCTCGCTGACTCCCTTTAATGGTCGGCCCTGGGGGGCTTTTCCTGCCTGGGCACAGAACTTCCCTGCTTTGATGGCAAAGTGCTTGTTCAAGATCTTCAAAAGTCAGAGCCTTTCTCTGGAGATCTTCCCTTCAAATGCTAAGTTACTGTCCGGCAGTTCTGGGTAGGGCTCAGGTTTTCTCTCTAAGCGCCTTATTCTATTTTGACTTTAAACAAAAAAGCCTTTTCTTTTCAGGTCATTCTTACCCCCCTCTTTGGCCTAATTAATCAAATAGGGGCTGAAGGCAGACTTGCAAGATCTTGTCATCAGGACTGACTTTCTATATTACAATCCAGTATCAGTGGAGACACACATCCTTAGCCTTTTCAATAGTACCTGAATACAATAATCTCTTCTGCACCCCGGGTTCTAGCTATGCACACAGGACTTGGGGACTCTGGCAAGGATGGCTCCAGAGGGCACTGGTCTCCCGTTAATCGGCCAGGCCTTTCCCCCAGGTCACTGCAGATGCAGCTGTTCTCTTCTCTGCTGCCGCCTGTCATCTATTACATCCATTACAATTGATAGTAACCCAAACAGCCATTCTAGGAATCAAATATTTGACTTCTCATGTCTTTTTTAGTTCCGTCCCTAAAAAAACCCAACATGTTTCTGAGTCTGGTGCCACAGCTATGAATCCCACTTCTGTGGGATTAGTCTGTGTTGCCTTGATTAATAGTCTATAATCTACCTCTCTAGTTTCTTACATGCACTTCAGGAACCCTATCCACTGCTGGTGGGGGGATGTAAAATACTGCAGGCACAGTGTAGAACAGTATGGTGATTCCTCAGTAGAACCACCTTCTGCCCCAGCAACCCTCCTCCTAGGTGTATGTCTGGGGACTCACAGACATACGTGCCCCTCTGTTGATTGGAGAAGGTCACAAAAAAGAGGAAGGTCTTCAATGAGACAGATTTGCACAATGGCTGCAATATACGGGCTCAAACATGACATGGAAAGTGAGGATGGTCTAGGACGGCTGTTCCTCTGTTGTACACAGGGTGGCTATGCGTGCAGCCAACCCAACAGCACCCTAACAGCAGCAGCATCTTCACTGCAGCCTATTCATAAAAGTCCAAAGATGGGGGCAACCAAGGCATTCAGTAATGGGTGAATGGAAACACAAAACGTCCTAAGGGGGCACTACACACACATAAAGAGAAATGAGTTCCCCAAACATCCAGCAGTGTGGATAGGCCTTGAGGGAACTGTGCTGAGCAAAGCGCATCAATCACAAACGGAAGATATTTGAAGATCGCACTTTCATATGACAAGAACAGGTACTAACACAGAGGCCAGTGCTCACTGGTGGCAATCAGGGATGGAATGGAAGAAGAGGGAACCTCATTCTAAAGAGTAGTCACTGTTTATGGTAACAAGTAACATAATGTGGCTGAAGTACGCACTGCTTAACTAATGTAACAGACGCCACAAAGTTGACCACACGAAAAAGGATGTACTGACATATGCTGTTACATACAGGGGACTTCCAAAAACTGTTCAGAAAAACCCCACTTTTTCCATTATGTCTTCCATGAATCTTTTTAAGCCCCAATCTAATTTTGCAATTAAAAGAAATATGAGAATTTGTGTGTACATGTGTATATATACATGTACATACATGTACTCCTAAGTGCGGTTACAGATGCTAATACTTCTTAGACGTAACCAATTACAACCTGGGATTAGTTTTCTTGAATTGAAGACGTAAGGTTTTAACACCACAATTCAGTCAACTGGCATATTATTATTCATGACCTTCAGTCTGTATCTTAGCCTGGTAAACAGTGTTGAGGGTATCAAATGTGCTTATGAAGAGCCACCTAATTATACCACTGCTGGTCTCTATTCAGTTGGAGAAAGAGAAAAAGAAAACCCAAGATCGGAGAAGGAATCTAAGTGTAAAACTAATGATCTTCATGTGCCTTCTCTGTCTTACAGACCCAGAAGAATCACACAGTGCTCCTGGCTGACACTACCCAACAGGCTGATCTGGGCCACGATAAATGGGTCCTATGCGAGAGAGAAATGTGGAACAGAATTTCAAATAATAAAAGAATCCAGACTTATTGAACCCACCAAGACTCGAGTCATCCCCGAGAACCCCAGTGTTCCCCCAAACGGGTGATACTGTCCTCTAGGGGGTGCTGACAGGCTGCAGGGGCTCTGCAAAATCAGACCCCTACACTTTCACCTAGCTCAAGGGCTACGTTACAAAAGGTTTTAATTGTCAGGGGATTGCTGGGTGTGTTTTGGTTTCAGTTTTGGCTAAAAAGCAGGTGGTAGGCCAAATACGTTTGGGAACCTATGTCCTGGATTGCTGTCCTTAGAGACTCTTTAAACCTTGAACCGAAGCTATGCTCTGAAGTACGGTAATTTTTAACTAAAACAGGTTCGCTTAAAACATGAAGTAAAGTACTCTGAGAAGATTATCGATATGATACCAAGTGGACAATGGTTACTAGGAGAGACTGTTGAAGGCAGTGAGACCAAGGTAATGGGAACGGAACAACTATACGGGAAAACTAAAATATCCATTACTGGCACACAAAGTAGGAGTAAAAATGCAATGGGACAGGTACACACTGCCGACCTTCCAGAAATAAAACAATTTATAAGGGGTTGTCAGGAACAAGTGTATCCCAACAATTTAGATACCCTAGATGAAATGGGCAGATACCTAGAAACACGAAAACTACCAAAATTGACACAGAAAAAAAAATAGAAAATCTGAGAAGCAAAGAGAGTGAGTTAATAGTTTAAACACACGCACACACACACACACACACACACACACTCACACAGATTCCCACAGGGAAAAGACAAAAACCAGAAGCTTCTCCAGTAAAATTTACCAAGTGTTTAATGAATTAACACCAATTCTTCCTTCATAAACACTTCCAAAAAACAGAAGCAGAAGAACACTCATTCTATGAGTACAGTATTGCACTGGTTATCAAAATCAGATAACACAAGAAAAGAAGCTATACACCAATATGCCTTATGAATATGGATGCAAAATTCTCAACAAAAGCCACATTCAACAATATTGAAAAAGGAAAATACAAGTATCCTCTGCATTTTGAAAGTCCACTCCAAGCTACTTTGCTTTTATTAAAGACCTATGTAAATACCTGTTTCTCTACCAGAAAGTAATTTAAAGAGGACTTTCACTTTTATAAGAAAGATACAGCCTGTCATTACTTGCTTTGCAGAGAGCATTAGAGCTGCAGCTTACACCCCAAATTGCCAGAGTGGCTTCACCAAGCTCCTTCCCCAGGATTGCTCAGCATCAAGTCTTTGCCCACGGACACTGTATGTTAGCATTGTTGTAGATTGTGTTTTTTTTAGGGTCTGAAAATGCTAAGAAAAAAATCCCTATGTAATGAATGCTAATTGCTTCTTCATTTTATTGTAGCTTGCAGAAGAATTCATCGGAACATCTGGTTTTCGGGTCATGGAGGAAACCGGTCTACCTCTGTGAAGTGAGATTTGCTTCAGGTATGCCAAGTTCATCTAACACCCTCCATCTTGACATGTAATACAAATGAATTTTAAAAGAACAAGGGGACATTCATCTCAATCAACTTGATAAAATCAAATGCCTTATTATGAAAAATAACAAAGTGGACCTGGAAAGACACTCGTAAAGGACATCTATGAAACACCTCCAACTATTATCATATTTAATGGTGGAAGACTGAAAAGCTTTCCCTTAATGATCAGAAAACGACCGCAATGTCCATTCTTGCCAGTTCTAGTCTACAATGCATCTGAGGTGCTAAAAACCCCAAGGAGGCAGGTAAAATGCACCTCGTTTCATAAAGAAAAGGGGGGCTCTCTTCCCCCTTCTCTTCCAGCTCTGTGAGGACTGGCTCCTGAGGTCACGACTGCCGGTGAGGTGCTGGACGGGCCCAGTGGCTGCAGCACTGGCCAGGGAGTGAGGGAGAGGGGAGGGTTCCGCTCCGCTGGACACAGGGTCGCCGTGGGTTGACGCCGACTTACAACACAACAACAACGGACAGGTGATTTGTTTCTGCTCAGCCGAGAGAAAATGCTCTTTTTAGATATAAGTTGGGAGAAATTACTCAAAAGGTTGGAAAGAAATGTACAGAATAATTAGAAGATGGAAGAAAAAAAAGGTTTTTTTAGTTTAGAGGTTCGATCTAGGAAGTGGTTTTCCTGACCAATGACTGACCCAGGAAAAGAAAACAGAGTTCAGGGGTAGAAGAAATTACAAAAAGAAATAAATTTAAAAGGCCTGAAAGAAACTAAAGAACACCAAGTTCTAGACTGAGACTCATGAAATATACAACACAATGAATAAGAAATGATTCACACTAAGAAACATAATGACTGCCACCAAACTACAGAAGTAAAAATATTTGAAATGGCAAAAAAAAAGGGGGGGGAGAGGGACAACTATCCCTGTTTGCAGATGACATTAAAAACACTAAGGAAAAACTTCCAGTGACACTAGTGCATTTTTAAGACAGTAGTACCCAAACCAACCAACCTCACTGCTATCTAGTCAATTCTGACTCTGAGCAAACATATAGGCTAGAAGGGCACGAACCCTAGTGCGTTTCCAAGCCTGCCAATCTTTAGGGCGCTTTCAGAAAGCCTTCTCTTTCTGCTGAGCAGCAGCCGGTGGGATCGAACTGCTGGCACTGTGATTAGCAGTCCAGTACATAATCCACTAGGACAACAGAATAATGTAGCAATAATAATAATGGTAATGATGATGATGATAATAATATTGTGCTTTTGCAAATGATTTTATGTTGCCTGCATTGGACCAAGGCGTGGCTTCACTCCCTCCTCCTGGACTTGTGCTGAGACTCTCCTCTCTGCCGTCCCTGGGAGTCCGACATGGGGAAAGGCCAGCAGAGCCAGGATGTGGGCAATGTCAAAGCAGCACCCAACCCAGCAGTGTGGAGCGTCGAGTCTGTGTCTTCAGTCACCAGCCCAGCCCAGGGCTACTCAGAGTCCCAGATGGAGGCAGTGCAGGAGAGATACTCTGCCATTTCTCACCCGGCGCACTCAGCGGTCACCACCACCTCCTGGGGCTCAGTTCTAGAAGGTACCATGGATCTGGGTGGGGGCTGAGAATGATGCCTGCCAGCTGATGTTAGCAGGATAAGCAAGGGGTCAAGCAGAATTTCCACTCAGCCCCTTTCTATGCCTGGTCTTTGGGTTTGTATTCAAAGACAGACATGGTCCTGAAAATGGTAGCCTGAAGGGTGCCTGTGGTAAGTCTAGTACCCAAAAGATGCGTAGCTTAACAATAAAAATACAAACACAACTTTTAAATGAACAAATAATCTTAATAGACAGTTCATCAAAGAAGATACACGAATGATCAAAAAACACATGAAAGGAAGTTCAACATATCCTGGGAAACTAGAATCCTAGCCACAAAGAAGGAGCATGTAATACCTACTAAGATGGCTATAATTTTTAAAAGGCATATAATAAAGTGCCAACAAGATGCAGAAAAATGTAAAACCCAAAACCGCGCTCACTGCCATCACGATGATTCCCCGTAAGGCAGGTAACGGACGGTAAACGGCTCCTGTGGGCTTCTGAGGCTGCAGGTCTTTGCTTGAGCTGAAAGCCTCCTTTTCTCTTTGGCAGAGTTTCGAACTGGAGGACCTGACGTTAGCAGCTCAACTCATAACCCGATATGCTACAGGGTTCTTTACAGTAGAAGACAAAGCAACACGGGTGTGGAGAAACGAGATCCTCAAAACTTGCTGCTGGGAATGTCAACAATGAAGAGGTAACTAT
The DNA here is from genome assembly GCA_004026705.1 of Nesogale talazaci. Lineage (NCBI taxonomy): Eukaryota > Metazoa > Chordata > Mammalia > Afrosoricida > Tenrecidae > Nesogale > Nesogale talazaci. The sequence continues at coordinate 11,195 of PVJH01014636.1, read as the reverse complement.
GCCACACCAGGGATCCCTGTGTGCTAAGTTGCTAACCTCAAGATCAAACCGACCAGCATGGCTCCACAGGAAAAAGATGAGGCTACTCGCTCCCTCCCCCACGGATTTACAGTCTTAGCAACCCACAGGTGAAGGCGCGTCCTGCTCTGTCCTCTATGTTGGCTGTGGTCAGGAGCCACGCGACGGCAATGGGTGGGGCGGCATGTCACAGCAATCGCGCTCTTGCTGATATACAGAGCAGAATTAGAAACCGATGTTCGTACAGAAACTAGTACACAAATGTTCACAGGCGCATTATTGATGAGCACCCCAAAGTGGAGAAAACCAATGTCCATTAACTGAATGATAAATGAAATGCATTCCAGCTAAGACATTCTTTTTCAGCCCTAAAAAGGGATGAAATACTCATACAATGAACCTAGGCAAGCCTTGAATACATGTTACATGAAAGCAGCTAGACACAAAGGTTGTATGTTTCATGATTGCATTAATGTAAAATGTTCAGAATAGGCACCATAGTAACAAAAGTAGCCTATCAGCTACCAGGGACAATGGGAAGTGACAGCTAATGTATATATTCTTTGTAGAGTGACAAAACTATCCTAGAGGTATGAAGGCTGCACAACTTGTGTACAGACAAGAAACTATTGAATTATTTTCAAAGGATAAATTTATGATGTGGGAATTGGATCTCAATTTTTAAAAAACATAGTATATGCTCTAGTTTATAAAGTTCTTCTCTACATTATGACCCAAGCAACATTTTAAATGCTGTGTGACTTTAGAGTAAAAAGTAATCCCTACTTCAGAATAGATGTAAGCTTTATAGTTCTTCTATGTATACAAAATTCACTGATGTGTGTGTGTCACACTTGTTTTCATTCATTCTTGGAATAATGCTTACAGAAGCCAAAGTAAATGTTGTCACAGATTCACTACAACAGGAATAATAAGATGTTAACGTGTCCATGATTACAGTGGTGGTATAGTCATCTTTAAAAAATCATTTGAAATGATAAACTTTACCAACCCACTATTGTGCAAGGATTTTATCTGCATGTATTCCCAACATGTAATTATATAAGGTTACATGAAATGTGTATAAAGTAAATAAAATAGCTTTCTAAATACTTGCTACCATCAAGTCGATTCTACCTCATAGTGGACCTATAGGTAAGTAAGTAATCCTCTGTATCAGTATAGTTTTCCCTATATATTCAAAGTGATCAATATAAGAAACTACAAAATGAAAAGCAAATTAAAGTCAAAGTACACAAGAAATAGACCTGTTTTTAAGTACATATACCATTATCATAAAAAACCCCAAGAAATTTATTGAAATTCAATTAAAACAAGCAAGATTAACAAAATGGAAGGAAATAAGAGCAACATAGATATCAACTATAATGTACTACCACAAAGGAATCGTTATAAACAAATTAACAATTAAAATAATTTAGAACAGCATCAAATATATACAAAATACTAAGATATATCATTAGGCCAAACAAAACCAAAATCTCACTACCATCAAACCTATAACAAGGCTTAAAAAATAACAAAAAAACCTATATAAACAGAGAAATGCAGTGTGTTCATGAATCTGAAGATCCAGTAATAGTGTTCTGATGTTCCCAAACCAAACTCACAGGCATCAAGTGGATTTCGACTGAAGTAACCCCACAGGACAGGGCAGAAATGCCCCAGTGTCAGGGTTTGGGTTCTTATTCAAAATAGAAAGCCTGGTTTTTTTCTTTTGTGGAGCAGCTGATGGCTTGCAATTTGCCCAATACTCCCCAAATTGATCTAGGAAGTCAATGAAATTCTGATCAAAATCTCAGCAGGCTTTTTTTCTTTTGGCGTGGGGGGATGGTGTAGACATTTGAAGGCTCATTCTAAACTTTCATGAAACTGCAAAGGCCGTGAAATAGCAAAAACAATTTTGAAAAAGATAAGACATTGAGGGACTTAAACTGCCTGGTTTCAGGGCTTGTAATAACGCTGTAATATTCAGGATAGTGTACAATTAGTGGTGTAAAGACGGTAGATAAATAGAGCAGAAAAGAGACTCCGGAAATTGGCCTCCACCTGACCACCAGTTTATTTAGACAGAGGTGTCATTAGGGAAAAATAATCTTTTCAATTAGCAAAGCTTGTACGATTGAACATTTGTTAACAATTGATGGGAGAAAACTGGAAGAAAGCCAAGCACAAAAGGTCACACATTCAATGATTCCATTTACATAACATTCTTGAAATGATGTAATTATGAAAATGGAGATTAGAAGCTGCTTGGGCTTAGTGAGAGCGTGTGGCACATGAGGGAAGCAGGCGTATAAAGAGGGTAACAGGAGGAATCCTTGTAGTCGACCAAATCCTTCTGATTTTGACAATGGTGGCAAAGACCTCATAAAATTGCACAGACCCCTGCCACTAAGTCAATTCTGACTCAGTGACCCAATTAATTGCACAGAACCAAGTAAACAGGAGAGGGCTTCAAAACATCCATGGAAAACTTCCATCATCGCTACCTCCATTTTCCCCACAAATGTTTTAAAATGTCCAGGCACAAAAATGAGTACAAGTAATGCTGGGAAACCATGAACAGGGAAGAGGGGCTGTGCATCAACATCATTGTCTCAGTTGGGATAGGGTTGTACAGTCTTGCAAGATGAGGCCATCAGGGGAAATGAGGTAAGAGGTACCCAGCATTTCTGGTATTTCTTACAGCTGAGAGGAACCTCCAATGCCCTCCAAATGAAACGTTCTAATTTGGAAGAGGCTTCTTTCAGAGAAAGGTTTTTAAAAATGTGCCTTGCTGGAACCCAGCTTCCAAGTCTTCGGAGGGTCTCCTCTTAAACTAGTTTAAGTCAGAGGCCCAAGGTAGAAGACTGGACAAGGAGATGGAGATTTTTCCATTGCAGATCTCTCTCTAACTATGTCACCTGCTGTTTTGCAGCCTCCGTTCGAAAATGAAAACATCCTACACAGTAAAGTGAGTTGAATGTAAACTCAAGTTAAACAACGATTAAAGCCAGGATTTCATTCTGGGTCCCCCCATTCCCCTCCAAAAAAATACTATTATAAAACAAAATTATTCTCTCTTGTGGAGAAAACTGTGATCTGGCTTCAACAGGACATGGCCTATTAAGCATAGCTTGTCATTAATGCTAATTTCTTAAAATAGAAATTTTCTGGCTTTATGAAAGCAAAACAAAGTTAATGAGTGCTTCCAATTCTGCACAGTTTAGTTTACGTTTTAAGGACACTCTTGATAATACAGACTTTGTGCATTCTTTTTAACTTGATCTTAGACTGAGTCCTTTTATTACCTGACTAGGGAGAATACCACCGATTTACATAGAACTTTCACACAGATGTCATTTTCACAGAAATGGCTTGAGAAGAATGAGACTATGATTAAAAGCTTGAAATGATTTAAAGCTTGAAGGAACTCTGCCAAGTATTGTAGAACCTTGGAATCAATTTGCTCTTGTCTCTTCCAGGTGGAAATGTGAAATATTTAAAATGACTCATCAGATTGCGTAATGGTTACAAGGATAACACCTTTAGCTTTTATTCTATTTTAATTAACATACTAGTGATCAATTTGACTCAACAATTTTACAATAAATATTGAATTTTCCAATTTTTTTCAAACACAGAAAAATGTTTGAAATTCAAAAAAATTCGTAACTGGTGTGAACATGGATTAATTATGCCCAAATTAGAAGTGAAGAATTAAAGGAGCTTTCTATTTCCAGTGTAAACAAATTAATTTTTACTCTTATTCAGTGTGACTTTTACACTTTTACAATCAGTCTGTAGGGGCTGATTAATTGATATAAGACAAATGCACTGCCACAGAGTCAATGTCGACTCACACTGACCCTATAAGACAGGTAGGCCCTATGGATTTCTGAGACTATCAGCCTGACGGGAGTAGAAAGCCTAGCTTTCTCCCATGGCGCAGCTGACGGTTTCAAACTGCTGACCTTGGGGGACTGCAGCCCAATGTGTAACCACTACACTACAAAGCTGATAATCTTTTCAAGTTTTTTAAAACATCCAGCAGTGATACTGTGGACCAACCTCTCTCTCTCTCTCTCTCTCTCCCCCTCCCTCCCTCCCTCCCTCCATTTCTCATGTCTCTGGACACACATTGTGTACACAAGGCCACCTTTCCCTCTGGCTAGATAGACGTGGGGAAATCGCCCCCAGCAAGGGCCAGCAGCAATGAGTTCTTCAGACCTAGCACCTGCTATCAAATTGTGCCTTATTAAAACCAAACTGTGGCTATCTATTTTTGCCAGTGGCCCCCAGGTTACTGGGGAAGGAACTTCCCCTTCCTCCCCGCAATGCCTTTCTCCTCCCTGAAACCTCCACTCCCTGACTCCTTCTCTTTGCTCACATTTGATGGGGAGGTTCCGTGAGAGACCTCCTCCCTGCAAGAGAGTTTGACCAAGTTACATATTCTCCAGAACATACCGAGTGCCAAGCACGTTTGCACTGAGGGCGTGTGTCCCGGTCTTTGCTGTCATTCCGTGAGCATCTGTGCGGGCACATGCACACACTTCATGTATGGGTCCATGTGTCTGTGTGTGTATATACTATGTATTGTATGTGATACTATGGTCGTATTCTATAAATACATATACACACACAAAATGTCCAGCAGCATTAATTCAAGAATTAAAATGGGTGTTCAAGTAAATGTGAGTTTTTATAGAGAAAAAACACTTTTTAAGATGTCAAATTTGATAGGCTCCAAACACACGTGCATGTGTACACACACACACAAATCCTGATATATTTCATGTATACATTTTTAATATTGCAATAAAATTTAGTGTTTAAGATGGCAAATCTTTTATTTACCTTTTATATCTGATTATATGAAAATAAAAAGGTTTTGTATTTACCCCTCCTCCCTAGCAGCTGAGCACAAATCTTAATTTGCCCTGGTTTGCTTCAAAGCTCCAGGGACACCATTTTTGGCACTGACCACTTAATATAAACAAAAAGTACCAGTGAACTCATTGGTTGGGCTATTATATGATCTCACTGTGGAATGAGTCAATTTCTAACCTAAGCTCAAAAAAATATACATGCTATACCTCTTAAGACATTAGAGGGGGAAAATATATGAAAGTATTAAATCTTCTATTCCAAAAGGAAATATATTTCCTGCTTTGGAAGTATGTTGGAGAGTTTTCCACTTGTTGCCATGGCTGTAAGGAAACTGACACACACCAATGTGGGACGAAGTTTCAACACTAAGCCTCCAAAATATCGTTAGCGATAAGGGTCAGTAAAAACGTATAGCTACTAGACTCCAGTTTACAGACCTACAAGTCTATCCCAAATAAAAGGTGTTTGAACATGTCTCAGCGTCAGTGGATGCCTGCAAACAAGTTCTCTCGGTAATGAACTTGTCTTAATCTCCTTGGTCCCTTGGTGAAAGTAGGAGGAGGCGATCAAAAAAAAAAACCCAAAACAATGGCTTCTGGGGGCTCGGTTGGACCAGTCATATTCAAGATAGAGAGGTCCACTCAAAAGGTTACAGTGAGTGTTGTGTGGGATTTCAAGGTGATTGATGTTGATAGATCTTCTTGAAGGACACAGGACAACTGTGGGGGCTTACTATATGGAAGTTTAAAGAGAATTAAAAATTGCATTGATGAGGAAAAGGCCCAGTAAGTTGCATGGAAAAATTGTTTGTATCATGACAATGCACCTGCTCATTCTTTGCGGGCCGCCGTCAGGCAATCCTACTGGAATTCCACTTCTCCCCCTTAGCCCGGAGCACTGACTCTGCCTCTTCAGCCTTCTTTTTGTTTCCAAAACTCAAAGGACTTTTCAGAGAACATGAAGTGAGTGTCTTGGGGATGCCCACACGGCCATTTTGACATGGTGTCAATGGAAATACTCAGAATCCGCCTGAGAAGAGTTTGAGTGATAGAAACGGCTACTTTCCAAAATGTATGCACGTGCATGGAAATGTTGATAACAATATCTTCGTGTGTTGCCATGTTTGTTTAATAGGGGTTGCCATGATTTTGTCGTGATACTTTTTGACTTATCCGCACAGGGGGCAGTGCTAGTTCAGTGGGAGAATCTTCACCCCCCCATGCAGGAGACCTGCCGTGTTGCTGTGACACTCAACACCGCCATTTAGCAGAACTTCCAGGCCAAAACAAGGCCAGGAAGAAAGGCTGGACAACCTACTTCCAAAAGGCAGCCACGGAAACCCTCTGGATCGCATCGATCTATGTGCAAGCGGTCACAGGAACGGGCAGCAAACGTTTCGTTTGACTGTAGAGGGGTGGCCATGAGCCGGGGCTAACACAACAGCAGCCGCCATCACTGGCCACCCCCATGGCAGACACCATGACCATTTACTTCACAAACAAACAGGTAACTACTCCGTGAAAGTGACCTCGTGTAAGCGCTGTGCGAGGGTGCGGCTAAGGTGAGGGAGAGGGGAAGTTAGGCACTTACAGGAGACAGCACAAGAGTACTAAGGAACACGAGGAATGAGAATGTACAGTACTGTCAGAAAAGAAGACATTTCATAGGCCTAAAATTGAGGAAGCACTGAATGAACTTAGGAGAAGAAAGTGGAGGATCGACTACCAAAGCCTGAGTCAGACTAAGCTCTGGAAACTAAGTGTTACCACTCCCACTTTGCAGACCTGGGTAGGAATGGCTGGATCGAGGTAAGAGCTTGATGCCTTTGCTAGGCATGGGTGCCTCTTCATCATTATCAGGGGCTCCAATCTGGCCCTCTCTCTCCTCACACTCCCAGGGGGTCTCCCACCCACATCAACTTTCCTGAAAACCAAGGAAGTCTCCCGTGAAGCAGTACAGGACCTGACTCTGCGTGTGACAACAGAAATGCATCAAAGTCACCCCTGCAGTTAGGGAAATAAGCAGCCCTGGTGGCACCAAGGCTAGAGCACCGACAGGGCGCGGCTTGACTCCACCAGCTACTCCGGCGTAGGAAGATGCAGCAGCCTGCCGCCACACAGTCTGACGGCCTGTCGATCCCGTGGGGCAGCTCTGGCCCTACTCGGTCCTTCCTCTAAGGCTGCTGGGAGCAAGAGTCAGCTGGAAGGCAATGGGTTTGGAGTATTCAGAAAACACAGGTTTCTGCCTTTTGCCAATGGATCACTCTCCAGAATGGAGCTTGGGAATGTGCATTTTTATCGTGGTACACACGGGTTTGTGTGCTCATTAAACTGAGGCCTGTGGGACAATACAATGTGAAAGGGGGCAAGGGGAATGAGCCGACATCCCCTTGGCAGCAGTGTGTAGTACGGCTTATTTCAAATAGGACTGAGAACACAGTGGCATACGTAAGGGGGAAAAAGGAGTCCTGAAACAGGATTTTGATTTGAGTTAGTCAAAGCTGGAGAAATCCACAGGAAAGTGAAAAGTGAAGCTCTAAGATGCTTACAAAAAATGTCCGCTGCAAGGCTTAATTCCGGCTGGGCAAAGAGAGGTGTTTTACTGACCCACGAACAGCGAGGGAGGCCCTGGGCATGACACCCAGAGGTCACACATGGTGGAAGGCTGAAGGCTATCAAACAGAGAGAATGGGGGGCAGGAAAAAGAATGACGACTTTAAAATACGTCAGCTGATCTGGTCAATTGGAAGCCATAGTTAGTCCTGAAACAGGTTTCCGGGTGTTTGCCTCCGAGGGTCAGGTGGCGCAGCAAAGAGTGGCCCTTGGATAGGAGAAAGAATGGCCTTGTTATACACAGACTGAAGTTGGGAAATCGGGTTAAGAGACACAAACTGAGGTGAAGAGAAGAAAGAGTTGCCAGAAGGATCTCATGCTGGGGAGTCTACCCTCAATCAACTAAGACGTGGTCAACTGTGTGCGAGGACCGAGGACACGGGGAGAGGGAGTGGGGCGGCCGGGCCTGTAGAACCAACTGCTTCTCCCTACAAACAACAAACCATTTCAGAACATGCGCTTCTTTCAACGCAATCGCAATTCTATTAACACACCCCAAATAATCTAATAATCATACAATAGGCCAAGTTCACTTAGGAGGCATTCAGCTGCTGTTAGAGGTGGAAGAAGGACAGTAATACTGGTTAGACAACATGAAAAGTGCACTTGACATCACTGGATTTTCTAGATAAATTGTTCCATTAGTAAATGCTTTGCTGTGTGTACGTCTACAAGCAAAAATATATGGATAGACATATAGGTCATATTCAAGTGTCCTCTATGTTGTTTTTTCCTTTGTGCAGTCCAGAGGACCATGTATTACATTTACATATAATGTCTCCTTTGCCTCCTTTAGAACAAGTCCTACTCTGTTGACTTCCTGAGACATTTTTAAGGGGTATGGGTCTAGTGTTTTGCAGAATGTACCACAATCTTGGTTTGCGCTATAACATCTTCAGATTGTAAACAGATTATGCATTTGGGGCAAGAATATTATAAAAATGATGACATGCATCCCCTTACAAGGAAGATATGTCAGTTGGTCCAACTTTACTACTTAATGGGTGTAGATTGTACCAGATCTCTTCAGCAAAAAGAAATTTTCTTTATTTCATTTTAAAGAATTCTTTCGGGCTGAGCCCCGGTGGCGCAGTGGTTGTGCGCGGGACTGCGGCCCACTGGGACGGAGGTTCGATTCCAGCTCCAAGGAGCAAAGGCTGTGCCTCCTACTCCCACCACCTGAGGGCAGTGATGCCAAAAAAAAAAAAAAGAATTCTTTCACCTTTAACTTCAAATTTATTAATAAGTAACCTTAGGGCTGAGCCCCGGTGACGTAGTGGTTGTGCGCGGGACTGCGGCCCACTGGGATGGAGGTTCGATTCCGGCTCCCAGGAGCAAAGGCTGGGCCTCCTACTCCCACCACCAGGGCAGTGATGCCAAAAAAAAAAAAAAATAAGTAACCTTAGGAAGCACCCTACTGGTATAGTGGGCAAGCACAGGGTTGTCAGTCACAGAGTTGATAGTTTAGAACCCATCAACTAATTCACAGGAGAAAGAAGCTGTCTACATCCATAAAGATTCCAGCCATGGGAAATCTCGAGCAGGGGTGCTCACATAAGTAGTTCAGCATACGAATTACCTATAAAATGATCAAGTCAAAATGATCTATCAACCACAAAAATGCAAAACATATTTTTATTTATTACATTTATTTATAAATGCATTGAGAATTCTTTATATGTACCATGTATGTTTATGCACCCTGCATAACCACATGAGTCCATGTTGTACAACACAACACAATTAACCATGTACATTTTTTGTCATGACCTGAGTTTACTCTGATGACTTGCACCGAATGGAATGAGGCAGGGAGGCATAGTCCAGACAGTAGCTGCTGACAGAAGCATACTTCCAAATGATCATCAGTCATGGTGAAACAGTAGTTGAACTTAATGATCTTTATGTGGGAAAAGGCTGACTCACATCAATAAGTAGAGCCGAATAATGTAGTTAAGAATGTAGCATATTTTCTCATGTTTAGGTACTTTCCCTCTGCGAGTAAGTTCCAGAACTATTCATGTGCCCTGAACTTCAGCTGAATGTCAGCGTGTAGTGTCAAAATCCCACATTCTGTATGAAAGTGATATGTTTTTGTCTTCTTACTTGGTTCAGCTCCCCCACTCATTTTAATATCCTTTCTTAGGTTTAAGAGGGAAAAAAACCAAGGTCTTAAAATTTGTGCTAACTTAGCTTGTCAGTTTTGCTGTACTTAGCGCAGTTGTTTGCGCACGCATTTGACACCTAAGATTGCATCAGATTGGCTGGGCTGTATATCAATTAAGTGATGGAACTGATGTAGGTTTACGTCTATTTTTTTAATACCCTGGAATCTACCCACACTGCATTTGCACTCGACTAGTGGGTCGTGATTGCTGTGTTGAGCACCTCTCGGATGGGGGGCAGTTTTACTCTGGCCTGTGAGGTCTGAAGTCACGAAAAGGCAGCAGGAATCTGTACAAAAACTCCGAGAGTGTGTGTAGACATACCCAACAGACTTTCGCCAATGATTTTACCCTCTTAAATCAAGGATTGCAGTGGTGGTTGTAAAAATGTCATTTTCTAATTCAATCATTTCCTGTAAATTGACTAAATTCATTTTTTGCGATGTCATCTTCTTCTGTCCTTTTCATTTTTCAATATCGTTTTTTCTTGATGCTCAACATGTCCCACATTTGCCATAAGCCAGCTAAAGCAAGCCTGTGTGTCACTGTGACATGTTCCCATTTGTCCTTGAGCACCTCTCTGCTTTCTGGCACACACATACAAATGTTCCATGACCATCTTGTATTTTCCGACCTAAGCTCTAAGGCGTTTTTCCACTGGTACATTCTAATAAGCAAATGGTACTGAAAGGGCTTCAAGGAAAGAAAACTTAAGAAATACAAACATTTCAGCAGTACAAGTGGAAATAATTCCCAACTCATTCTATGAGGTCATCATTATCCTGACACCAGAAACATCTTTTAAGAAGATAAACTCAAACCAATACTCTTCATTAGCATAGGTACAACAATATTTATGAGTATTTTATTAAAATGTGTCCAGCAATAAAGAAAAAATAGTACATTATGACTAGCTGGTGTGGGAAACAGAACAGGGAAGAGGGTGTATGCAGACAGTCTCAACAATGTATGCTAAGGGGTTTGGGAGGCCTGGACTTCCGTGAAGGGGGCACCTTTATGTCAGAAAGTTAGCGGTGCATCCCACTCATATTCTCCTAAGTAAAAGTCAGTCCTTCAATGTCCCCCCATAATAATAACGCCAAATTGACAGTGCTGTTTGCAAACACGTATAGTATTTACTATACTCTTGAAGGTCAACTGCATGAAGGCTATCTGCCTAAAGGTTATCTGCCATCAAGATCAGCAAGATCGGGCTGAGCCCAGGTGGTGTAGTGGTTCTGTGAGGGACTGCAGCCCACTGGGTTGGCAGTTCAAATCCAGCAGCAGTTCTCCAGGAGCAAGGCTGGGCCTTCTACTCCCACCAGAGGACAGTGATGCCCCCCAAAAAAGAAAAAAAAAAAAGATGAGTAAGACCCTATTGGGCTGAGCCCCGGTAGCATAAGTGGTTGAGTGTGGGACTGCAGCCCATGGGCCTGGTGGTTCCAATACAGGGGTGGCTCTCAGGAGCAGCGCTGGGTAGCTCCCACGACCACCAGAGGGCAGTGAT
>PVJH01014635.1:0-56231 GCA_004026705.1 Nesogale talazaci | reverse complement strand
CGAGTATTAGAAATGAAATGACTAAATGTTCAACAGAGGGAATTTCAATTCCCATTATAGGAGACTATGAAATTTTGTGAAAAATTTGAAAATACCCATAGAAGACAGAAAGTTAACAGGATGTAGCCATGTGTCGTCAACATCATAACTTAATGTCATATATTATTTGTGGAGTGGCTCATGGAGCTGCAAATGGGTGGAGAAGTATTTGTGATGTGAGATTATGTGTTCCCTAACAATCCCTTTTAGGAGGGAAGACTCCAAGTTCTTCATCAGTTATCCCCTGTCATCAGAAATTTATGACCTATAGAATTTGCTGCACTGGGGTCCCTTAATTCTTCTGAGTTGACCTTCCTCCTTGTTTCTGACGTGCCATTGCTCTCATTGGATAGTCTCTAAAATACTGTGGTCTCCAACTAGACATCCCAGATATGTATATGGATACATGGTATTTGGTACACAATCTCCCTTTTCCAACTATGCCCCATTGCTCCATCAACCCCTATGTTAATGCTCTAGAAAATGTTAGACTCACCCATAAATCTCCAGTTTACATTAACCAACCTAATTTGCCACATATTGTCTCCTACAGATTCTTTTCAGATTTGGGTACTACTGTTATGCTGAATTAAAAAATTAGCAAACCATTGTTTTCAAATACAGTTTTCAAATGCATTTTCATGTACCAGTGTTTTCAAATATATTTTCTGAGTTTTTTTTTATTAAGAGTAATATATATTATATCTAAATGTTTAGTAGAACACAACAAAGAAATTATAAATGACTTATGTTTTCTATAGTTAAAGCATTTGATAATGGATTGATTTATTTAGTTTATATGACAATTAAAATATACTATTTTGTTTTTCAATTTATAAATTTTGTGTAATTTTTTACGTTTCATTTAATGGATAAGGTTAATTTATGTGGATAATTGCTCTCTGTTTCTACATCTATCTATATCTATATCTATTTTTATATCATATCTTAGTGCCATAAAGCCAATTCAAATTCATAACAACCATGTAAGAGAATGTAGAACTATTGAATTAAAACTTTAAAGTTATGAATATTTATGGAAACAAATGGATCTCTCTCTCTCTCTCTCTCTCTCTCTCTCTCTCTCTCTCATACACATACACACACACACACATGGAGCTGGTATGGTAAAATTATCAACTTTTGATCAGCAGACCATGACATAGTTGGTGCACCACCTGGGTGCATGATTGTGTATGTGGGTTTATGTGTACATGTGTGTCATGACCAGGAGAAACCTGGAACACCAAATAGAAGGAACAAACACCAAATAGAAGGAACACACTTAGCATCTTTCAAACTGAGAGAACTGATGAAATAATCAAACTTTAAGTTAACAAGATTATTGAAAGCACCAGGGAGTGCCAGAAAAACAAATATTTCTTCATGGGATGGAGTACAGTCAGCATGTTCTTTGAAAGCAAGGTTGGAAGATGTCTGCACACTTACTTTGGCCATGTTATCTGGAGAACTCAGTACCAAGAGAAGGAGTTGTTGCTTGAAGGAAAAAAAAGGAAGACTCTTGGCATGCTGGATTGGCACACAATAGCTATAGTCATGTTCTCAAGCCTATTAGCAGCAGTGTGCACCATCAGTGCAGGACCATGCATTGTTCAATTGTCTTGTACATGGGGTCCCTACCAACAGCAATTTAGCCTCAAGATTGAATGAGAAAAGAAGCATAGGAGTAAGGCAGATGAAATACAAAGTTAGCATAAAAAGAAAAATACACCAATGTTCAATTATTTGAAGAGCTATAATTGGAGAAACAAAAACCAAAACAAAGAATAGTGGTAATGAAGGGAAAACCCAAAGCTATGCAGAAAGGATCAGGGAACAGCAATGAGACCAGACATTGTCAAAATACCAATTGAAATGTCTCAAAAAGCTCATGCATCCCTGGAGGCACACCATAGCATATATCAAGAAATTTAAAAGAAAACTACCTGGCTAACTGAATGGAAGAAATTCATAATCCCCCCTTCCATGGAAAAATAACCCCGTAAAATGTCAAAATTATAGCATCATATCATTCATATGTCATGCAAGTAAAGATTTTCTGTAAATAGTTTAAAAATAGTTCCAATGGTACACTGACAAGCTGGCTTCAGAAAAATTATTAGGGGTTCATTGGGGAGGGACAGTCGGGAGGGAGGGAAAATATGGGGAGATGATTCCTAGGGCCTAAGTAGTAGGAGGATGCTTCCAGAATGATGATGAAAACAAACGTGCAAATGTGTACTGCATACAATTGATGTAGGAATTGGTCATGATAAGGGCTGTATGAGCACCCCCCAAGAATGATTTATTTTAAAAAAAGAAGAAGAAAAAAAATACTGGTGGAACCGGGCATATTAAAAGTGATGCCACAAGGATTTTGACTGAAAGGAAAGAACAACGGAAATCTATTTACCTGTGCTCCACTGACAATGCATACAACCGGAGTGCCTGAAACAAACAAGTTATGATAACATGGGGAGAATGAGAATTCCACAACACTGGCTTAGCGCTCATGTGGAACAAGATGCGTGGCAGGGACTCAGAGGCAATTTTTCAGAGAGCACGGTCAGACTGCATTGACATCATCAGGGTAAAGGGTATGTCACGGTGTATCTTTTAACCATACTTACTTCATCTGCATATTGAGCAAATGCCGTAAGAAGTTGGATTATGTGAAGAATATGGGGGAGCCAGGGTGTAAGGAAGTCTTAATCACAACCTATAACATGCTCGCCCAACACGCAGTCTGGTCCCTTCCTCATCTCAAAGCACCGTTGCCACGTGGAAGGATCTGCAGATGCAGAACAATAGACACCCCGAACACGACGGCAGTCATTGGCGTGGGTACTGTGGGCATTGGTCTGGCTATCGGTGTCTTAATGAAGGACTTGGCAGATGAACTCGCCCTCGTGGACGCCAAAGCAGACAAACTGAAAGGGGAAAGGATGGATCTCCACCAGGTTAGCCTTTTCCCTCACACACCCAAAATCGTCTCGGGCAAAGACTATTCGATAACTGCATTTTCCAAGTTGGTTATTATCACAGCTGGAGGGCGTCAGCAGGAGGGACACAGCCATTTTAATTTGGTCCAATGCAAGGTGAAGATCTTCAAATTCATCATTCCTAACCTCCTAAAATACAGCCCAAACTGCAAACTGCTTATTTTTTATCGTCCAGTAGATATTCTCACCTATATGGCTTGGAAGATGAATGGCTTCCCTATGAATCATGTTCTTGGAAATGGTTGCAATCTGGTTCAGCTCGGTTCCATTACCTAATGGGGGAGAGGCTGGAAGTCCCCCCATTAAGCTGTCATGGACCGGTCCTTGGGGATCACGGAGACTCTAGTGTGACCCTCTGGAGTGGAGCGAACATTTCTGGCATCACTCTGAAAAAAAAAGAGGTCCACAGACAGGTGGTCGACAGTGTTTAAGAAGTGAGAGAACTGAAAGCCGATACTCCCTGGGCTGACTGTGGCTGCCTTGGCAGAGAGTGTAATGAAGAATCTCAGGCGGGCATTTCCACCAAGATTAGGGACTTTCTGGCATAAAGGAGGCCGCCTTCCTCAGTGGGACATATGGAATCTGAAACGTGGTGAAGGTGACTCTGATTCCCAAGGAAGAGCCCAATTGAAGAAAAGTGCAGTTACTCTTGGGGGATGGAAAAAGAGCTGCAGTTTTAAAGTCTTCTCTGGTACCAATCACTTCACTGTAGGGGCTACAAATGGATTTTAGTTGGGGTGCTGTGCATGTTGCTCTTTTTATCTGCTCTATGACTAAAGCAGTAAAATTATGATCTAGGAAAAACATTCATGTCCTCAAGTCAGACCTAGGGATGGGTCATAAAGCTTTATAGCACTATCCTGAGGTGGATTATATTTATGTGTAACTCCATATTGATCAGCATAAAATTGTTCTCCACCA
Source organism: Nesogale talazaci (assembly GCA_004026705.1). Classification (NCBI taxonomy): domain Eukaryota; kingdom Metazoa; phylum Chordata; class Mammalia; order Afrosoricida; family Tenrecidae; genus Nesogale; species Nesogale talazaci. The sequence goes on along the minus strand of PVJH01014635.1, from coordinate 52,269 downwards.
CCAAAACCCTACTGCCAAGGTGTTTACTGTGTGTGACAGAACTTCTGGTACCTTCCCTCAGCAGGCCAATTCCAACTCCCCCCCCCAATCACATCTTGGGTTCTAGGGTATAAAGTTAATGCAGTATTGTATATCTTGTGTACAACTGTCCCAAGGATCTTGCTTGGTGTACGATATTTATCTGAATAATGTATTTGCCAAAAACATCTACATAAAAACAATGCAACTCTCTGTTCCACCACCTAAGATTCCAAATAAACCATGCACAGTGGAAAATATACAAATGATTTGAACTTGCTTTCTAAAAGCCAAGAGGATATGAAGGGCTTGTTGCAGATAAAAAAAAAAAAAAGATGCTAGTCCTGAGTATGATTTGCAATTCACTGCAAAAAAATAAACCTCCTCACAACTGGAAAATGTCAAGATAAATGGAGAAAGGTTTGCAGTGACCAAGAATTTCATATTACTTGGATCAGTGTTCATTGGATCAACTGGTCTATTATGAAAAATCTCTTTGAAGTATTGAAGAACACAAATTTAACTTTAGACCTAAGTTGTGCTTGACCCAAACTGTATTATTTTAAATGGCCTCATATGATTGTTTAACTGGACAATACATAAAGAAGACTTTGAGGGATTGATTCATTTGAATCAGACTGTTAGTAAGGAATATTGCATGTGCCATGGATGGCAGACCTCAACAAATCTGTCTTGGAAGAAATGCAGTCATGTGTTTCTTAAAAGCTAGGATGATGATACTTTGTATCAAGTATTTTGATGATACAAGGATGATACAAGTATTTTGAATGCAAACAGTCTGAAAATATATAACTACTTTTTGAAAAAATGGTCAGTGAAACCCATATAGATAGCATTTTCAATATAATCCTAGAAAATGAGCATTTCAGGGTGAAAGTCATTTAAAAGGCACAGCATGACAAGCACTGTCTCCTCAATTTAGACCTTAGTGACATATATGGAGTAAAATTTTGAGTAGCCACCTTTGCTGCTGTTGTATGACTCAAAGTAAGAAATCATTTCAAATAACCAATAATAATTAGAAAGCACATTGCATTGTTGTTATTGGGTACCTTCAATTCAGTTCCCATGAATGGAACACTGACTGATTCTGAGACTTCTTCACATTACTATGAGTCAGTTGTTAAATCCTGTCATTCTGTCAGTCTTTGCTTTCCCTGACTCTGTGCTTTAGCATGTATGATATCTTTTTCCTAGGGGCAGGTATTTCCTAATACCAGATCCAAAGTATGAGCAGAAAAATCAACATCTTTGCTTCTAGAAAACATTACATATATGTTCCTTATTAATTGGTACATTTTCACATGCAATGCCACGAGCATGTTAGGCTCACAATGGCATCCCTGGTCTGTAACACTTTAATAAGTTCTCATCCAACAGATTTGCTCAGGGAGATAACTCAAGTGATTTCTTCACTGCTGATTCCATGATTACTGATGGCGGAGTCAAGAAAAAATATACTTCTTGACAATTCCAATCTTTTTTGTGTTAATCACTGTGTCAGGCAGGGTTGTCTTAGAGAAGTAAAATTCAGGACACTAGTAATTCTTTTTATATATTTATATCTTGAGAAAGGTATATAAGATAAGAAAGAAAAAGTTAGCTATCTATAAAGCAATACAGATTGCTTGGTGCAACTCACTTGCGTGAGGCAACTAGAAGACTGGCAGTCCTTCAAACCTTGAGGGCCGCTGAGTAGTTTGCTGTAGAGCAATCCAGGCTTTCTGGTTACAGGCAGCAAATGGCAGAGCAGGTCGCCAACAGTCAGCCAGATGATAAAGTCCAACAGTCCTCAGCTCAAGAGATGTATATCCCAGGAGCATGGCGAAGTGGGGCTTGAAGGATCCTCAACTCACAGCAACACAGTCCACGAGTAGGTGTCCCATGGGTAGTGTTGCTTTGAGGTCGAGGCACAGGATGAGGATGAACAAGGCAGCTTTCTGGTCCGAAGATTCGGAAGCAAGAGAGAGGGCAGGACTCACTGAGCCCTTCCTATCTCTGCCCTTCAATTCATCCCGCGTGTTCATTGGCCGTGCCGTCACAACAGACCCACCAATCTTCTGTGGCTATGTTGGCATAACAAACCTATCCATCACAATCTACCCCTTGCCAACATGGCACCTGTACACAATTTTTTACCCATATAGAATTTCTAGACATCAATAAAATCAAATTTATACTTAACATCAAACACCTATCATACATATAAATGAGAACACACTGAGTCCAATTGTAGTTGATATAACATACATGAGCAGAGAAAAGATTCAATAAGCTCATAAACAGAAAATACATGAACAATCACAAACCTCGCTTCTGCAATTGATCACATGGTCGTAATTGGTAGGTAGAACTACCTTCTTCTACTATCCATTCTGTATTACCTTTGCCCTCAGGAATAAGTTCAGCTGGTTGTGGTTTTTTGCCTGGTGGGATTACCCAGACCTTCATTCCTAAGGGGTCTAGGTCATTAGATGTCCTGTCATAATGGGGTTGCTGGAACTTACCATTCACTTTTCTCATAGGGCATGGTAGCACTAAGAGTCAGCCTATGGGATCTCTTGGATTCCAGATATATTCCTCTTTACCCCCATTATGCAACACCAGTCCAGTTTCTTCTTGATAATATGCATCAATCATACCACTCAGTACAGTGACACCCTCCTGATCTACTCATCCAAAGGCATGAGAAGCCCAAAGTGGCCAGGGGCCATTCTCAGCTGCCAGTTCAGTGGAATCCATGCTGTGTTTCCAGGTGGGAGAGTTCTTTCCTTCGGGACCAGGACCTATAGTCCCGAAGGGCATAGCGTTGCTGGGACAGGAAGCAAAAATGCTGCAAGTGGGTCAATAGGAGTAATAGTGAATGGTGCCACTCCAGTTTCCACCCATTGGTTCCTGGACCCATGAATCCTAGCTATTGGAGACACAGCACCATATAATGGACAGTGGTTTAAAGCATATACAGCTTCCTGGAGAACACTGCCCCAGCAGTGTTGCCACATAGTTTGCATCCCAGTTGTGTCTTCAGAAGCCCATTCCATCGTTCTATCAAGCCAGCTGCTTCAGGATGATGAGGAACATAATATGACCAGTGGATTCCATTGGCATGGGCCTATTGCCACACTGAATTTGCTGTAAAGTGAGTTCCTTGTTATGAAGCAATGCTATGTGGGATGCCATGCCGGTGGATGAGGCATTCCGTAAGTCCACAAATGGTGGTTTGGACAGAAGCATTGCATGCAGGGAAGGCAAATCCATATCCAGAATATGTGTCTATTCCAGTCAGAACAAAGTGCTGCCCCCTCCAGGATGGGAGTGGTCCTATATAATCAACTTGCCACCAAGATGCCATTGATCTCCCCAAGGAATGGTTCCATACCTTGGACTTAATGTCGGTTTCTGCTGCTGGCAAATAGGGCACTCAGCAGTGGCTGTGGCCAAGTCAGCCTTGGTGAGTGGAAGTCCATGTTGCTGTGCTGCATAACCTCCATCCCTGCCACCATGTCCACTTTGTCCATATGCCCACTGAGCAATAACAGGAGTTGCAGAGGAAGGAGGAGGGCCAGTCTCCACAGTACGTGGAGTTGATTGTTAAAGTCCTCCTCTTCAGAGGTAACCCTTTGATGAGCATTCACATGAGACACGATTACATTTACTTTTTTTGGCCCATTCAGAGAGATCCATCCACATATCTCTTCCCCACACTTCCTTGTCACCAATCCTCCAATCATGTTCCTTCCAAATCCCTGACCATCCAGCCAAGCCATTAACCACAGCCCATGAATCAGTATACAGTCTCACATCTGGCCACTTTTCCTTATAGGCGAACTGAATGACCAAGTGCACTGCTCAAAGTTCTGCCCATTGGAAGGATTTTCCTTCACCACTATCTTTCAGGGAGACCCCAGAAAGGGTCTGTAGCGCTTACAAGTGGCACCTGCATATCATGCAGAGCCATCCATGAGCCAAGCATGATTTTTCTATTCTTTAGTCAAATTATTATAAGGAACTCCTCAGGAGGCCATAGGTGCAGATTTGGCAAGAGAAGGTAATGTGGCTGGAGTAGGGACTGTGGGCATTTGGGCCACTTCTTCATGCAGTTTACTTGTACTTTCTTGTCCTGCTCTAACCAGATCCCAAATATACCACTTCTATTTAACAATTGAGTGTTGCTGCGCATGTCCAACTTTATGACTCTGTGCCTCAGACAATACCCAGTTGATGATGGGTAGTTTAGGCCTCGTGGTGACTTGGTGGCCCAAGGTGAGGCATTGATCTCCACCAAAGCCCAATAACAGGGCAACAGCTGTTTTTCAAAGGAGAGTAGTAATCTGCAGAAGATGGCAGGACTTTACTCCAAAATCCCAATAGTCTATGCTGTGATTCACCAATAAGGGTCTGCCAAAGACTCCACACTGCATCTTTATCAACAACTGAGACTTCTAGCACCATTGGGTCAGCTGAATCATATGGTCCTAGTGGCAAAGCAGCTTGCACAGCAGCCTGAACCTGTTGCAGAGCCTTTTCTTGTTCCAGTCCCCACTCAAAATTGGAGGCCTTTCATGTCACCTAGAAATAGGTTGAAGTAGAACACCCAAGTGAGGGATATGTTGCCTCCAAAATCCGAAAAGGCCCACTAGTTGTTGTGCCTCCTGTTTTGTTGTTGGGGAAGCCAGATGCAATAGCTTGTCCTTCACTTTAGTGGGAATATCCCGACATGCTCCACACCACTGGACCCCTAGAAATTTTACCGAGGTGGAGGGTGATTGAATCTTTGTTGGGTTAATTTCCGAACCTCTTGTACGCAGATGCTGTACTAATGAATCTAAAGTCTTTGATACATCCTCCTCAGTGGATCCAGTCAGCATAATGTCATCAATATAATGGACTAGTGTGACACTTTGTGAAATAGACAGGCGATCGAGGTCCTTTTGGACTACATTATGGCACAGGGTAGAAGAGTTGATGTACCTTTGGGGGAGAGTTGTGAAAGTGTGCTGTTGCCCCTCCCAGCTGAAGGCAAACTGCTTTTGGTGATCCTTTGAAATTGGTATTGAGAAGAAGGCATTGGCCAGATCAATAGCTGCATACCAAGTACCAGGAGAAGTATTAATTTGCTCAAGCAATGAGACCACATCTGGAACTGCAGCTGCAATTGGAGTTACCACCTGGTCAAGCTTACGATAGTCCACTGCCATTCTCCAGGATCCATCGGTCTTCTTTTCTGGCCAAATAGGTGAGTTAAATGGAAATGTGGTAGAAATCACCACGCCTGCATCTTTCAAGTCTTTGATGGTGGCACTGATCTCTGCAATCCCTCCAGGAATGCGGTATTGCTTTTGGTTTACTATTTTCCTAAGCAATGGAAATTCTAAGGGTTTCCATTTGTCCTTTCCCACTATGATAGCCCTTTTTCCACATTTCAGGGATCCAATGTGGGGGTTCTGCCACTTGCCAAGTATGTCTATTCCAATGATGAATTCTGAAACTGGGGAAATAACCACAGGATGCGTTCGGGGACTTACCGGACCCACAGCGAGGCGGACCTGAGCTAAAACTCCATTAATAACTTGGCCTCCATAAGCCCCTACTCTGACTGGTGGGCCTTCGACACACTTTGGGTCCCCTGGAATTAGTGTCAGTTCAGAGCCAGTGTCCAGTAATCCCCGAAAAGTTTGATTATTTCCTTTTCCCCAATGAACTGTCACTCTTGTGAAAGGCCACAGGTCCCTTTGGGGAAGGCTAGAAGAAAGACTAACAGCATAAACCTTCGGTGATGTGGCAGGGTCCTTCTTCCAAGGGACCCGGCCTTCCCCTCATTCAAGTGATTGTGGGTCTGTAAACTGGCTCAGGTCTGGGAATTGGTTGAGTGATCATGACTGCCTATCCCTCTGTTCACCTGATCCAGCATTTTTCTGCCTTTATAGGACACACAAATATTTAGTAGGTTTCCCATCTATTTCACTCCTAAGGAAACAATGACTATGTAGCCAATGCCACAATTGCACATGAGGCAGGCTGCTTTGATTACCACAAAAGCATATTATAACCATGTCCACCCTGTCTCTGTTGATTCACTGCTGACACTTGATCTCTGTTACCACGGAGTCCAATCAGCCCCATTGTGGGCAAATGTCGGAGTTCACTTAAGGCAGTTCCCACAGTTAATCCTGGTGCACACAACAAAGCAATTGTAGGAGTCTTCAAAGATGCTGGGGCCCACCTCACAAACTTGTTCCTTATGGTTGTAGTGAAGAATATGTCATCAGGGCACTCCCTTTTGGGGTCTACGGGAGTATCCTGATAGATCCATTCCACCATACCAATTTCCCTCAGCTTTTGGATGCCTTCTTCTACAGTGTACCAAGGTAGGTCAGGCACCTCAAGTTGGTCTAATCTAGGCCATCTTCCAGCCCATGCCTCAGTGAACCAGCCACATTAGGAGTTGGTTCCTCTCTTAGCCTCTCTCGCTGAGACATTGAAAGAAGAGTCTGTGCTTAGGGGTCTCATATCCAGAAACTCAGATTGATCTAATATTACATTTCTTGCACCAGTATCCCACACCCTCAGTAACCATTCCTAGGGATACTCCCCAGGCTTTTGCTTGTACATATTTGAAAGCTCGAGCAGCTCTTTGTGAGTATAGCATACTTCTTCTTGAGCAATCACCTCAGCCTCACCCTTAGGAGCTTCCCTTGCCTTAATTTTAGCTATAGGTCTAGCAGAAACTATCAATGGTGAGGGTGTTTCCTGGGTGTTCTCAGCACTATCTTGTAAGTCATTTCCCTCGGGCAATGGTAGAGATGCAGCCCCATCTGGCATTTCACCTTGAGTAGGTTGGTTGATCTGCTCAAGTGTGGGTTGCTTTGTTGATAATAGACAACTATCTTCAGCTGGGAGATCTATTGACTGGGCTGGTTCACTTGTTTCTAATGGTGGCATAATATGCTCCTCTTCTGGATCATCAGCCCATATATTCCCATCCCATATTTCAGGGTCCCAATTTTTTCCTATCAATGCCCTCACTTTGTCTTCCGACACTGCTCTAGATCTGCCATTCAGCTGATGCTGTAATTCAGCCACTCGCATAATGAGACTTTGGACCTGGTTCTCAGCAATATTGGCTCTTTTACTACAGGCAAGAAGGCTTTCCTTTGTAGCACAGGCCGATGCCTTCAAGTCCATGAGTCACCACTTAAGGAGTGCTTCTGAGGCTCAGAGGCAATCCATCTCCTTAATCACATAATCCATTGAAAGGAGGACCAGCCAACCAGCTTCCTTATACTTGGCATCTTGACCAAACTGCTGGAATATATCAGACATATGTTCTCCCAGAGCCTCTCTTGGAACCAGCACTCCATCCATCAGTGCTCCTACTTTAGTTATTGGCTTTGCTATTTCAAATCATGGACTGGTAGGATTGACAAAATTATCCATGGCTTTAGATGTAGAATTAGCATCAACAATGCTCTTAAAACTAATCAGATTGGAGAACCAATCAAGGAGACCCATGTTTATGATTTTATTTCTCTAGAAGCACTCCTGTTACCACTTGTGTCAGGCAGGGTTCTCTTAGAGAAATAAAATTCAGGACACTAGTAATTCTTTTTATATATTTATATATTGAAAAAGGTATATAAGATAAGAAAGAAAAAGTTAACTGTCTATAAAGCAATACAGCTTGCTCAGTGCAACTCACTTGCTTGAGGCAACTAGAAGACTGGCAGTCCTTCAAACCTTGAGGGCCGCTGAGAAGTACTCTGTAGAACAATCCAGGCTATCTGGTTACAGGCAGAAATGGCAGAGCAGGTTGCCAACAGTCAGCCAGATGACAGAGTCCAACAGACCCCAGCTCAAGAGATGTCTATCCCAGGAGTGTGGTGAAGTAGGGCTTGAAGGATCCTCAACTCACAGCAACACAGTCCACAAGTAGGTGTCCCACGGGTAGTGTTTCTTGGAGGTCGAAGCACAGGACTAACAAGGCAGCACTCTCGTCCGAAGATCCGAAGGAAAGAGAGATTGCGGGACTCGCCAAGCCCTTCCTATCTCTGCCCTTCAATTCATCCCGCATGTTCATTGGCCGTGCCATCACAACAGACCCACCAATCTTCTGTGGCCATGTTGGCATAACAAACCTACCCAACATAGTCACCATATTGTCTATCTGTACAGTAGTAAGGATTTTGGTTTCCTTACAAGGAGTAGTAATTTGTGCAGGATACTGAAGTCGTTGACCTTAAGCAGCAAATTACTGAAGTTCTTCATGCTTTCTGTCAGCAAAGCTGTGTCATCTTTATGTTGCCAGTTGTTAAAATCCTTCCTCTGATGCTGATGCAATGGAGGATACATTCTTCACCATCTCATCCAGTTCGTCAGATTGTTTGCTCAGTATACATGGTCAAGCATGTGGTGAAATTATGCAACACTTATGTACACATGTCTTGATCTTAATTCATGCAGTATCCCCATAGTTTTGTTTAAAAGATTGCATATTGCCTTATGTAAAATTTCTATATGACCACAGTGAAGTATTATGGAATTTTAATTCTTTTCAATATTATCCATAATTTTTTGTGATCAAAAAATTGAAATTAATTTCCATAGTCAATAAATCAAGTACATTTTCTTCTGATATCAAAAATGCAATCTCTAATTCTAAGTGCTCTTCTGAATCTGACTTGGATATCTGTCAACTCTGCTAATGTACTGTTGAAAGCATTTAAAAATATTTCATAATTATTTTACATGAAATGTGATATCAATGATGTTCCATTGTGCTTGTATGGTGGTGAGATGCCATTAAGCGATTTTCCATAAAGCAGAAGGAGTCATTGCTCAGTCCTACATGCTGCGTCATCATCACAATTCCTGTCAATTTTATACTGACTGTTGCACCAATTGTATCAATCCATCTCATTCATTATACCCTGCTCGGCCCAACCACACCATTGCAAAAAGCTAATGTTATGCAACAAAGCATGGAGCTCCAGATGTAATGCCAAGGATATACTTTGGGGTCAGGGAGTGTGTGACACCCTATCCAACTCTATCAGGGCACTCCTGGAAGTCAATGACCAGACCTTAAACTATTTACTGGTTTTTATATTGTTATTATGATATTGGGGTTCTTTGGTTGATATTTTCATTGTTCTAATTTTGGTGGTTGTTTCATTTTAGGATGCTTTTTTGTACAAATTGTTTTCTCTGCAGGTCTGTATGGATAAAATAGGCTGGAGGTGAAAACGATGGGACTGATGATTCTTAGGAGGACATGGGAGAAAGGGAGGAGGGAGAAAGGAGGTGGTGTTGACCGGTCCAGGGATAAGGAAATAACAAGTGATTCAAAGTGCATTGCATTTAATTTTTAGCAACCTACATCCCATATACCTACTTCATACATTCCACTTCCTGATTATTAATAGGAATTTTCAGCTTTTCCTATTTTTGAGTCATGTGTCATCAGAAAATATAGGTCTTGAGAACTTTATCCCTTCCATGTCATTAAGGCAAACTTAACTTTGAGGAGTCACTTTTTCTGCCTGAGGCTCATTTTCTTGAATCATATCATACAATGCCATGGTGGTATGATTTGTTTTAAATGGGTAAATACTAAGAAGAAGACGAACTATTCCTTACATAAAACAAGTAATCATTGTTTCTTGAGCATTTATGAGTTGAAATTGACAGGAATAGTTTATTTGAGTTGAACAATCATATGGTTCACTATGTGTGGCGGTCATGTACTTAACATTAATTTCATGATTGGGTGTGTAGGGGTAGAGTCTAGCCTTTCACTCTGGAGATAGCCAATGAGGTCTCTGTGTGGGCATGGCTTTCTCCTGAGAATTCTGGGAAATCTGGTTGTAATTCCCCTTTAAAGAGAGAGACTAGACTGAGTTCCTGGGAGATGAACTACCGACAATACGAGATGGCAGCATACTGATCCATCCTGATTCCTAGAGAATAGAATTGCTGGAGTTGCCCTGTTTATGCCAAACTTCTGGAGCCTGAGAACCCACTGGGAGACTCCTGCCAGTGCTGAGATGCTTCTACTGCCACCAGACACACAAGACTCTCCACCCATTGGCTTGTGATTGTCCAGGTGTTATTGCAAGTGCTCCGTAAGTCGGAAGGAGCCTTTATAGACTGGTATGAGACATATGGGCTAATATCAGGCTTATAACCTTGGACTGGACTGAGTCGGGATGCTTTCTCAATGTTCCATTCCTCTTGTATATAAAAATGTCCCTTATATCCATATGCATGTGTATGAATTTGTTTCTCTAGTCTACCCGGACAAACACACTATGTTAGAAAGGACACATTTAAATTTACGGTGTGCTCTGTGTTGTTGCTAGGGCTCTTGCGTCATGTCTGACTCATAGAAACCCATACAAACAAAAGGAAGCCCTGTCCAGTCTTCCTTCATCCTCACTATGGTTCTGATGTTCAGCTGATGGCTCCAGCCATGATGCAAAGGCTCCTTGCCCAGAGCGTGCTTCTTTTGTGCTGCCCCTCCATTTTCATTGGCATAATGTCCTTCTCCACGATCTGGTCTCTCCTGGAAACATGTCCAAAGTACATGGCATAATGTCTTGCCATACTTGTGGGTAAGGAAAATTAAAATGGTACACTTTGCATGACTTCTTTTTTTTCCTTTTGAAAGTCCATGGTACTTTCAATATTCATCACCAATGTCATAGTTCAAAAGTATTTGTGTTTCCTTTTTCTTCCTTATTCAATGTCCAAATTTAACTAAGATGTAATGTAAATGAAAATGTCATGGATTCCTATACCACTCAATATTTTGTCTGCAGACTTCTTCAGTATTGAAACTTAAGATTTGTAGGGGGTTCCCATTCTAATTTTTTGCACTTAGCTATTCTAGATACAGAAGGAAAATTATATGGAAAGATCTGGAGACACGCATTGCATGACTCTCTCTATGAAATAGGAGATCATCTATCTTTTCATTATTTGCTTCACTTATATCTCAGATACAATGAATCAAAATTTTCACTGCCTAACAATTATGGACAAAAGAAATATTAATGATAAAAATATAATAACTATCTATAGAATAGCCATAGATGTCCTCAGTACATAAATTTATGGATTGATGAAAAACTTAGCATTTTAAGCATTAAGCCCAACAGAATATGCAGAACTGACAAGTAACTTTAAAAGGTGTTAAATTAGAAAATTAAGAATCCCCAGTATGGTGAATATTTTTCATTTTGATTCTTCTATGCTATGATCTTTTCTATTCTGTCTGTCTGTCTGTCTGTCTGTCTCTCTCTCTCTTTCTCTCTCTCTCTCCTTCCCATTACATCTTCAGTGTAAATTGAGGTTATCATTAGGCCAAGTTCTAAGCACAGACGTGCCAATGATTGCATTAGAAATGAGGTTTCAGAGCATCTCAGTTTGGCCACCTTGTGCTTGAAGTTTAGTTCTTATGCACTTTAGTGACTTACAGCTAAAGCTGAAGACAGATGGCAATAATTTAGAACTCAACTAATGGTGATAGAAAAAACCTTTAGAAACAGTATAGGATGAAACTTGCATTTGTTAGCTATCATCTATCTATCTATCTATCTATCTATCTATCTATCTATCTATCATATATCATCATCATCATCATCATCATCATCATCATCATCATCACCATATGTGGCTAAAGTTAGGCTGAATTAAGACATGTGATTCTGGAAGTCAGTGGTATTCAGTGGCAAAAAGAAATAATAAATTTGTCATCTGTGGTCACCTGGAATGAAGTACTTATTAATGAGAAGGCTTTGAGAGAATGAGTCACATCTTAAAAATAGCTGATAAAGGGCATGGGGAATTGAAGGCTTTAGGGTGAAATGGTTGCTTTTAATTTTTTTGAATAGGTTAAAGAAAGCGCATGACAATGCCAATGTCCTATATACTCAGCACAAGACTCAGAGGGACAACCAATGATTTTCAGCATTGTTCATTTCTTTTTTACCTTTAGGCTGAGATAGATGAAAATCAAACTTAAAGTTTGATCCTAAGGGTATTCGATTTATGTTGGTTGAATTAACTCTCTGACAATGTATCAAATGTGACAGAGCTTTGAAAGGGAAAGAATAAAATGCTGAAAGTAAGTATGAGGACATAGTGTGTGATTTGGAGGTCTTAAAATACACCAAATGCCTGAATGCCAAACCAACCACTGTTTCCCACAGTGTGATGTGACTATTTCTGTCATAAAATAAAGAATCTTAAAATTATTTGACAGGAGTAAATTTCGCATAGAGAATTCAATCCTTTCTAATGTTCAGATTTAAAGCCTTCTATTGTTTTTAGATATATAACTTTTATCAGATATCATACAATTTTATATTACATAATAGGCACAAGGGGAAAAGACAGACAAAAATAATAAATTAATTACAAGCATAAAAATAAATGAATATATGTACATATATATATAAAGACTGCCAAACAATTTTTGTACATCTGCAACATAATTTTAGATAAACCTTTATATCTGAATGCTAACATGATTTTGGATCTATTGTGCTAACTTGAATATACACTTATCATTTGCTTAGTTGATAACAGAATATTTATCTTATCATCATTTATAATATAAGTAAAAAATTAAAGCAATCCTATTGTCATCAGTTGATTTACACATATAGTAACAGATTCTATAGTACAGAGTATAACTGCCCCCTTGGGATTTCAGAAGGTATAAAGCTTTTACTTATTTATTTAAATCATTTTATTGAGGTCTCATACGAATCTTATCACAATCCATCCATTCACTATGTCAAGCACATTTGTACATTTTTTGCCATCATCATTTTCAAAACATTTGCTTTCTGCGTGAGTCCTTCGTATTAGTATCTCATTTTCCCCTCCCTTCTCCACCCTCCCTTCCTCCATCATGAATCCATGATAACTTATAAATCACTATTATTTTTTCATGTATTACACTGATTGATGTCTCCCTTCACCCACTTTTCTGTTGTCCTTACCCCTCGGATGGCGGTCTATGGTGATCACTGTGATTGGTGTCCCCTTTTCTTCCCCATCTCTCCCCTCTTAACCTCCTGTTATGGTTATTCTCAACATAGGTCCTGACAGGTTTACCTGTCCTGGATTCACTGTTTTTCCAGGTCTTATCTATATCCTTGCAGATACACTTATTTATATCCTTGCAGATGCAGATTTATAAGGTAGAATTGGGGTCATGATAGTGGGTGGGAGGAAACATTAAAAAACTAGAGGAAATTTGTATGTTTCTTCAGTGCTATTCTGCACCCTGACTGGGTCATCTCTTCCTTGCAAATCTCTATAAGTGGAGGTTCAGTTCCCCACAGATGGACTTTGCGTCTCCACACCACGTTTCCTCTCATTCACAATATGTTTTTTTTTGTTGTTGTTGTTGTTCTTTGTCTTTGATGCCTGATACCTGATTCTATGAAGAAGCTCGTGATCACAAAGGCTGGTGTGTTTCCTCTATGAGGTTTTTGTTGTTTCTCAGCTAAATGTCCGCTCATTTATCTTCAAGTGTCTTAGACCACAAACACAATATCTTTTGATAACCAACTGTCTTCAGCTTTCTTTACTACATTTCTTTACCACGTATACATCTACTTTGTATTCGGTGATCTTACAGGAAGGTGAGCATCATGGAATGCCAGTTAAATAGAGCAAAGTGTTCTTGCATCGAGGGAGTACTGAAGTAGAGGACCAATGTCCATCTGCTACTTTAATACTAAACCTATAAATATATGTACATATATCTATTTCCCATCATCATATATAAAGATATTTACATATGCACATGCCTGCATGTAGCCCTCTATAAGTGTCTTTGTCTCCTATTTCCTTCCCCAATTTCCTTTTACTTTCCTCTTGTTCAATCATCATGGTCAGGATTCAGTTGAGTCTCAGTAAATCCTCTCAGTTTTCTTGCCCTTGATCAGTCTCTACCAAGCATACGACAGCCTCCTCACAATCAATTTTTGATCATCTTTTGTTCCCATTTCTTGGGTTTTCTAACACTCCCTTCTTGTCCCTTGCCTCCCCCTTTTCCATGTCCCCACAGGAACCATCAGTCCAGTTCTTTTCTCCTCCAGATTTTGTATCCCACCACTCTTATCTAGATATGCAGAAAAAAGCAACACAAGAAAAGAAAAGAACAAGAACAAAAGAAGTTCAACCTCTGTTTGTTCATTTTTAGGAGTGTTTCTCTTCAAGTCTGATGGGTCAAGCTATGCCCTCGGCCCAAGTCCAGTTTTGGCATTCCCTGGGGAAACCACGGCTCTTCTCCCTTTTCTCTTCTGGTGCACACCCTTAGTGTTTCACCTTGGTGTGAGGGGGAAATCTTTATAGATACAGACAGCCTCTCCTTTTTATGCCACAAAGTAACTGAAGGATTCCAAGTTGTGTTTATGTGCTCAATGTGCAAATTGCAGTAAGCCACCTGTCTTGCTGGCATAAGTGAGGAATATATAAATTTCTTTGAGTATGTAAAGCAAAGAAATGGGACTTAGAGGCGTTTTACTGTGTAATTTCCAAAAAGAAATCTCTGATGTAGACTACTGAGTCCTATAGTGTCCACCAAAAAAATGGAAGATGAAACCTACCTGGAGATGCTTTGGGAGCATGGCCTTTCAACCTGCTCCCCCAAAGTCACAGCCTCAGACACCCCAAAGGAGTTCTAGTCCATGCACACATGTTCTTCTTGAATCAGTAATAGCTTGGCTCTCAGAAACAACAGAGGGAATCGCCTAAACCACCCTCGAAGGTAAAGTGGCCCAGAAAATAGTAATAATAGCATGGGAAGTATCTTTAGTGAGGAGAGTTCCAGTATCTGGGAAAAGTACAGAAGTGACAATTTTCCTTTGGCCAGGCTAGGATAGGATGTAATGGTTAAAATGTCCTTCGAGATTCAAAATGGACATTACTGGAATCTGGCCAGAGTAATAATTGGAATGATTTGATATACCAGATTATCTTAAAGTGTTTATTTTTTTAAGGAACGAGTAGAACTGGCATTGAATTTTTTCTGCTTGATATTAATAAGCAAAAATCATGGTAGGCTAATTAAAGAAATATCCAACACATAGAAAAATCATCACATTTCAATCAGTTATTTTTTTACATTTAGAACTCCTTGAATTAAAATGATGATAGCTAATTGTGAAGATTAATTTTTCACATTTATTTACTACAAGTTTTTATTTATTACAAGCTTTTATGATACTATTTGCCATCATTTATCAGAATGGTTGTCCACTGATGAGGGGAAAATAGTCAAAATTTATAAAAGTGATTAGACACTGACTAAAAGAGCTCTAGCAGTACTGACAGATAATTGTTTGACTGCTGATGCCATAGTTGAAGTCCATGAAGCACTCCCAGGAAAAAAGAAGGCTTTCCTCTTCCAATGAAGATGCACATCTTAGGGTACCCTAAGTAGCATCTTTATGAGTCAGAGCTAATTAGATGGCAGTGGCTTTAATTTTTTTGAGTGATATTCATTTCTTTTATCTAGAAAAACAATGTAACCAACTGATAAGCTTCATGAAGTTAGATGAAAAAGTGAGGTCTTAGATGACACTCAATTATCACTTTAATTTGTTAAAACTCAGTTTACTGGACTTAGGGATGTGATGTGAGTAGACTTATCACTCTATGTCTCTCACACAAAAAAAATTATGCATGGTAGGAAAAGCCTTGTGGAATCTACCAGACTTATACATCCATTCCAAAAAGAGTAAACTTAAAACAAAACTTATTCCTGAGAGGCAGCATATCTATTATGACTGTTATGTTTTAGAGACCAATGAGAAGTGGTGATTTCTGGCAAGTTCCATGTAACTCTTCTCTGGAGCAGAAAAGAGATAAATATAAAAATAAAGCTGAATATCATAAGAATTATGCATTCCAATTCCATTTACCTTCGTAATTCAGATGTTGACAATTATGACTCAGCAAATGAGCTGCTTTATGTATAACCATTGTTCTCTAACACAATCTAATATAAGCTATAAATATAATGTTTTATATTATCATTTTTGTTTTACTTATTTTTGAGATACCTACAACCCCAGAATACACAAGCAAACTTTTGCCCCCAAATAAACCCTTTGATCAAATAACAATTTACTTCAAAAGGAATCCTAATTTGACATTTCATGTGATACAACCTTGTCAACTGCATTTTGATTCTAATGGCTTTGAGAGAAGAAAATAAAATAAATTACAAATTTTCCATAGATATTCCAATTTTCCTTTGGCCAGGCTAGGATATGATGTAATGGTTAAATAAACAGATAAAAAGAAAAGTCACTGTTTTCAGTATTTTTTCTGGAAATCCATGATTTTGAAGTTCCAGTTGCTGCTCTTAGCACCTCTTATTATTCCAGAAGCTGGACCTTACTGAATACCCTACTGAATTTGAGATCAGCATCTCTAACCCTTGAGTGCTATACTTATCTATTCACTGAATGAGTAACAAGATTTCTGTGAGATCTGGAGCAAGCGAAATTTCATAATTCTCATACATATACACACATAAGAGGGAGTGTCCCCACGAAACAGATTTTATTTTCTGTTTGGATGGCTGGCAGTAGCACCCTCATCTTTTTTCACCTCTTCTAGGAGTTCAAATCACTGTGCTTTCCTGTTTGTCTTCATTCGCAGAAATAAAAAGAAGCCTTAAGGAGCAAGGTCAGGTGAGCAAGGCGCCAGGGGCAAAGAGAGGCATGTTGCTTTTTGTCACAAACTGCTGCTTACTAAACAGCATCAACATTTCAATTCCACCAGCCTCTCCACAGAGGAAAGATGAGGCAGTCTGCTTTTATAAAGATTTTCCCTCTTGGAAAGCCTACTTGGGCAGTTCTACTCTGTCCTATGGGTCCTAAGGAATTGCTTTGAGTGAGAATATGCTTCAGTGCAATAGGTTTTGAAGGTTTGTTATTTTAATGAAATAATGAGTGGTCCTTCTCATTAAGGTATAAGGATAACTGAATATACTATTTTAGAATAACCACGTGTTGAAAAATGAGTAAAAGTACTTAGATCACAATCCTTTAAACAAAGTCACAATTTAATAGGATATTTTTAGATCTACTTGGTTTTTTGATACTAATATCGATCCCACTACACACAATTCAGAGTTAATCTTTTGAAAGAAAAAGATGGATGTATATGGAAGGCTGACAAAATAAAGTTTTACATCATTAAAAAAAAAAAAGCTGGTGCCCTGCGATGACTATGTGAGCAATGCATGGCCATAGTTACACAATCAATCCCTGTCTGCCAAAACTCAGACCCCTTTTTGTCATATACTGTTACTCAATCTTTTCAGAACCTCTAAACAGAAAGTTTGATGAGCCCTCTGACCTGTGGAGACATAAACAATACCCTCCCCTTGGCTGGATTAGTGCTCGGCTCTGTCTCCATATTTTTGCCCACAGCTCCCTTTTCTGTCTGCACAGAAATGAAAGCATGAGCGCAGACCCAGCCACGCAGCACCAAGCCTAACCACAAGGAGCAATTCATGAACCAGAGTTCCACAGGGACGACTCAATCAGGGCTCAACTGGCCTTCTCCTCAGAAGTGTGTGCTACAGATGAGAACACTAAACCTACAGGCTGGGGAGAGGGGTCTGCCTACCACGCCCTTGAGGAAGCAAACCAAGAGGGAAAAACAGAGAGTGAGGAATGAAAGCCCATCATGCACGGCAGACTACTTCACTGCACACAGCTGCTAAGATAGACACGACTGCAGGGTTGACAATAGCTCAAGACTTGATGTCCCCTCGCTGGAGCAGACCAAACAGAGGACAGTACTGGGGACACACAAAGGAGAGTGGATTTAGTCTGAACCCCCACAGTGGGGCAAACCAAGAAGGAAAAATAACAGATGATCAACAGGAGCAAAACCAAGCCACAAACTCCCTGAGGAGCCCCCCAAGTAGACTTCATGCTAAGGAGGGGCAATTCCTGGGACCCCAGGGACTGGCAGGGAAGTCATCCGACAGACCTGGATTATGTGCCCTTTTTATTTATTTTTGTTTGTTTGATGTTTTTTCCTTTTTTTCTTTGTTTTGTTTTTGTCTTGTCTCCATTATTTTTGTATTGGATACCTATGTAGGATAGGCAGGGCAAAGAAGCCTGAGGAGAAGCAATGGAACCCACAGTTCTGGAGAGATTAGGGTGACGAGGATGTGGAAGAAGGGAAGGGTGAGCAAACAATGACACAGACAGGAGAATAGCTAAGGAATTTCAATCAACTAAGAGGTGGGCACAGAGATCAAGGAGGTTTTGGCACAATGGCAATCTAGCTGACAGGAATTAAGAAGAGGCAGAAGGGCAGATGTGATGATGGGGCAGGAGGAAGGAAAAACGCAAGAGAGGAAAGAACTAGGAAGCAAAGCTATGGCTAGAGGCATAAACATAGGTGTGTAAATATGTAAAATATTAATTCATAAAAGTAGATATATTGGTCTATGCACCTCTATTTATCTGGCAAAACATTGAGGAAATAAATCAACCTTTGATTTCTCCCTAAGCATTCCGTCAATGTAAGAACACTTTGCTCTAACAACCTGGCATCCTGTTATGCTAACCCTCCTGACACTATCCCTGAAGGCAAAATGGGTGCATAAACAGCATGTGGCAAAATTTCACAGCTGTGAGCTATTCTCTTAAATTGGCAATCACAAAAAAAATGAGGTCTGAAAAAAATCCACTATAACGAGAGAGAACCTTCCTAGATGATGCCACTGGGTGCATTAACTCAGAACGAATTGCTTGATGCTCCCTACTGGGCAAAGTTTGTACTCTGAAAGCTGAGTCTAGCTACACACACACACACACACACACACACACACACATTTGCTGATCATTTTAAGGCACCAGATACAATAAGAAAAATATATAGTTATATGTACTCAATAACTCCAGGATCATCATCCTATGTTGACTTCATTATGAATCATATCCTGGAAATAGAATATGCAAGATCTGCAATGTACTCCTAAAAATGTTATTTAAAATATCTATTGAGAGGAAGACTTATACTTTAACTCTCCAAGGATCTCTTACAAGAAATATAACCCTAGAATTTTAAGGAAATTATGTTTATTTTGGATAGAGAAGAGTGAACCTTAAAAGTTCGTTGATCACATTAATATTATCTAACTCTAGGTGATCATCCCAACTAAAATCCTATTATGGCTATTTATTAATATCCTATTCTTCAAGAGAGACCTGTCCACTACTACTCATTGTTGGCCAGGTTCAAATAGGTCTTGAAGGAACAATGACTTTGTATGAGTATGTAGGTCGTGTCTGTCAGCACTCTGTCTTCAATTTTTATGGATCCTTGACATTCCATATATACATACCTAGACAATATTTATGTATTATGAACCACTTCTATTATACATCATACATACCAGTAACCCAATAGAATAGAGTGAAATGGCTTCGTAGAGGTCCAAGACTTTAAACTTTGCAGGAGCAGACAGCCATGCCTTTCTTCTGCCAAGCACATGATAGGTTTGGAACCCTGGGGCCTTACTGTTAACCCCGCCCAGTCCTTTACTTGCAGCACCACTGCATGAGTTTTATAGATATATGCATTTATATAGAGATATGCATTTGATATAATATACAGTACTTGGTATTAAATCTTAATTATGAAGATTCAGTGATAAGAAATCCTGCCATGTTGAAGATGTCAGGGGTGCATTTTTCCAATCCCTATATTACAGAAAGGAAGATGTCCTAGTGGTTTAGGGGTTATGTGTTGGGCTGCTAATCTCAAGGTTAGCAGTCCAAAACCACCAGCTGCTACTCAGGAGAAAGCCTAGACTTTCTACTCCATAAAGAGTTATAGTTGGAAGGGCAGGTCTGTCCTGGCCTATGGGGTTGCGATGAGTTGATATTGATGAGAGGTCAGTGAGAACTAATAAATATTACCAAAAAAGGAGTAGGTTACATCTAAGAATCTTTACCCATCTGTGCTAATATCCCATGTGTATTTAAGTGAATTTGTAAGTATAAATTTAAGATTTGATTACCAATGTTTAGGAAGAGTTAAATAAATTATCCGCTTATAGTGGTCCAGAAGTAGAATATAAATTAAAAGATAATTCATGAATTCAATAACAATCACTTGTTTTTACTAAGGATGACTTGTTAATAGATCTCATATATTTACAACTTTCTAGTAACATAAGCTGCTCTTTTGAAAATTAGATTTATTGGCATATAATTCACATATCATACAATTTACTTGTTCTGCAATATCAAGAAGAGTTGAATAGTTATCACTACATTCAGTTGTAGAACCGTTCTTTCTTATTCATGTTATCGCCCAATCTCTGCCCAATTTCCCTCACCATCACCACATGTAATTATTGTTCATACAAAATACATAAACCTACACAATCAAACAAAGGGGGACAAAAACATTTGAGAAAAAAGGAACAGAAAAACTTCATTTGAAAAAAGTGGAACATATTAAACTTAGGTAAATTTAAAATAGATCCAGCGAAAAAATAGATCTGAGGGGAGATCAAATTATAAGCTTTTGTATTTTAGCCTCAATACACCTGCCATTATCGACTGTATACTGATTTATATCCAATACAAAAGCTATTCATATATAGTACCACACCCTCAAGAGATCAGCTTTTTACTGTAACAGTATTGTTGCTAAGCATGAAACGAGCCATTCTCTACTTGAGATTACAGGTATACTTTCAATATTTTAGTAAATATGATATTAAGCAAATTTATTTAATGCATGCAATGCAATGATACTATATAATCATTATTTAACTGTATGAATTATTATTATCTAAATATGTGAATGCAATATTATCTAACTCATTTTTCTTTATGACTCCAAAATTGTTATAAAATTACAGGTACTCTATGTTAAATTATTGTTCATGGACTTCACTTATATAAATATGTACTCCATTTTTTTCAGAAGCAATTGCCTTAAGAACACATTGTAATTGCAATTAAGCATGCATTTAATTTTAATTAGTTGTCAGTTATTTACAGTCTTTATTTACTGCCCAAAAGAATAGCAATTATTAATTATATGGAGCTATTTCTGTCTGAGTAACCATGTAGGCTTAGAACAAATGGATTCATAGTGAGTGAACTGAAAATGGAAACATTGTTTCTCATTTTTACATCAGTGCCATGAAAATGCATTTCATCTACTATTTGTGAAGTGAAGCTTTGCGTGTCTTTTCTGAATACACAAGGAATGATTCTATGATATGATCATGCGAAGGGTTTTCTTTCAACTGAAGATAAGTAAATAACCGGAAGTGAATTGCAAACCCACTGATATTGAGTTGTTTTTTATTTATATGCTTTTTAAAATTTAGTTATAAATTATTTTGCTAAGAATGAAACAAAATCCCTGATGCACAATGGGAAGAAGAAAGTGTGTAAATTGAATGCTGGGTAGTTAGAAAACATATAGTTCTGTTATACTCAATTATAACATTTCCTGAAATACACGAAGAACTTAGGGAGAAAAATGTACTCTACACCAAGAGATTTTGCAGCTATAAGACACTGAAATTTCGGGAAGATAGACAAAAGAAGAGATGAGTAAATGTCTTTCATGCTGCGGAGGCTACAATTTCATCTACTTTCTCCCCTCCTGCCTCTTCTCTTTTGCCTCTGCACACTGCCACACGGGAACCCCACCCGTGCTAGTCCCCTGACCTCGGGTTTACTTAGCATCCTTTGTTCAATGAAAGTCTTTAAAAAAAATTCCTGGGAGCTATCACGTGGAGTTTGAAATTCCATATTGTCTTAATTTTCTATCTTAAAATGACAATGAAATAAAATTTTATGCTTGAAACCCCTTCTCTCTAGTCAATTAAAGAAAGACAAAATCTATAATTGAACCTAATTTGTCCATGAAGCAACTAATTGAACACAACACAGCGGGCACCCTGCAATCGGGTGTCTTCTCTGCTCTGCTCCACGTGGTCTTCAAACCCCTTCAAGGATACAGAGGCATGAGCAGGACTATTCCCAGAGCAAAACCCTACCCCAACTCTCGCCCCAAAAGGCAAAAAATGAAACAAAATAAGCTTACAGGCATCAAGTTGATTCCAGTTGAACAACATGAATTGCATTTGCACCTTTTCTGCCTTTTATCAATATAGACTAACATTCCATTAGTTAAACTATTCACAAATCCTGATTCAGTATCTAGGTATGGGGAAATATATTCAACCTTTTACTGTAACAAACTGCAAAGTCAAATGTCAATGATTCTGGATAAAAGTATCGCTAAAAAACCTGGAGCTTTTGCCCCCAAATTTGTGGAAATAAGTACTTTCCATCTCACCACTCTTTGAGGGAGACCTGGTTGTGTCCTGGTTACAAACTATCCTTCTAACTTCAAAGTCAGCAGTTTGAGACTGCTAGCTGCTCCTCTGGGGGAACAAAAACAAATGAGGTCTTCTACCCTCATCAAGAGTAACACTCTTAAAAAAGAAATAAGAATAGCATCTTGGAAATGTCCTGGTCAGTTCTGGCCTGTCTCATAGCTTCATGGAGAAGCAGGAGCTGTTCAAAGGCAGTGAGGATTTTTGTGTGTGTGGAGGGGATTTAAAGCTGCACAACTGGTTTTACATCTTCGCTGTTTATTTGAACTATTTTTATAACTTCTAAATTTATTTTCTAAAAGTAGGTTATCACTAGTTGATAAAAAATATTTGTACACTTCAGTGATTCAATCTAATTTTCCCATTATAAATGGCACATACATATTTAGTGTTGCTTATCATTATCCACCTGATAACTGTTAGTTGGCCAGTAAGTCAAGCCTGCTTCATGGGGAGCCCAGGTGAAGCAGTGTAGATGCCTTTCAAGGAGTTCTCAAAGCTGGACTCTTTCTGCAGCTTATCATCAGCCTGTCTAAGGAGTTCCCTCTGAGTGGGTTTGAATTACCAAGTTCTCAACGAATAATGGAATGATTGGCTATTTGGTCTACTTAGAGACTGGTTCTGGTTGGTTATAAGAAAGATATGAAATCTTTCTTCATATGGTACCATGATTCCAGATCCCTGTTGGAAAGATCATTGTTGGTAGGGAATAAGAAAATTTTACCTGCATGTACATTGATCCTATGTGATGTGTTACAGCATCCGCAAGATTAAGACAATACTTAAAAAAATATATGAAGTTTTTTATCCTGATGCTAAGGATGAAACTATATTCCTAATGCCCAGTAGGAAGAAGCACTAGTGTAAATTGAATCTAGTGTACTCTAGAAAACTTCTAGTTCTATAATACTCAATTATATGATTTCATGAAATATCATGCCTATGCCATGCAAGAAAGACAACAACTGACTTAGAAATATGAATAAAACAATTCTGGAATGGCCTACAAAATAAAATACCTGTAATCATAATGTTCTATGACTTGTTAGAAACAAAAGTAGCATGGAATATAGAAGAAAGAAAGACACTTATGGAGACCTTCTATAGCCCTCTGAGGAGTGGTCCAGTTTAGGTATTGATTAGCCATGGATACCAACTAAGAAAGACCCCCCAGGGTGTGCTGAAGAAAGAGTGACATCAATAAGTGAGTAGATACCTAGAAAGTTTAACCTCCTAGCTACTCCTTTAGTTTATAAATAGATTTTGAAGGGAAAAAAGTTATTCTGTTTGGCTATATATTAAATCTTCCTTAATATGGTTCAAGTTGACTTTTAGAAAGAAAGATAAATATTGGTGGTTAACATGATTTCACACTCATGTCTAATGTTGAGATGAGATTTGTTACAACAGCCACAAGATTAAGCTGCTATAAAACACCACATATCCTTAAATTAGGGATTACGTGTGTTTATGTTATAACATTTAAAATCCTTTGCAATTGATAAAATCTCTATATTAGCTAATAGTGAAGTAAGCCAACAAAAATATTAATTTAAGCATTTTATATTATTAAATCTTTTGCTCACATTCTTTTTAAAATCCTTTTAATGGGGACTCATACAACTCTTATCACCATCCATACATAACTCCATTATGTGTCAAGCACATCTGTACATCTGCTGCCCTCATCCTCATAATATTTGTTTTCTATCTAAGCCCTTGGCATCAGCTCCTCATTTTTACCCCATCCCCTCTCTCTCATAAGCCCTTGACAATTTATAAATCATTACTACTTTGTCATATTGTCCAATGTCTCCCTTCACCCACTTTCCTGTTGTCCACATACCAGGGAAGATGTTTTATGTACATCCTTGCAATCGGTTCCCCCTTTCTACCCCATCTTCCCTCCATCCACCTGGTATGGCCACTTTTATCACTGTTCCTGAAGTAATCATCTGTCCTGTATTCTCCCTATTTCTGGCTCCTATATGTCCAATGTATATCCTCTGGTCTAGCCAGATTTATATGGTAATACTGGGATCATGGTACTGGAGAGGAGGAAGCATTAAAGAACTAAAGGAAAGTTGTATGCTTCATCAGTACTATACGGCACCCTGATTATTCTCCTCTGTAAGGGGAAATCCATTACCTACAGATGGGCTTTGAGTCCCCAACCTGTACTCCTCCCCATTTATAATAAATAAGCTTTTACTTCCTTGCTGCTTGATACCTGATCCCTCCTACACCTTCTGGTCACACAGCTGGTGTGTTTCTTCCATGAGGACTTTGTTTCTTGTGAACTAGATCACTGCTTGTTTATCTTCAAGCCTTAACGATCTTAGAAGCTATATCTTTTGATAATCGAGCACCATCAGTTTTCTTCACCACAATTGCATATGCGCACATTTGTCTTCAGTGATCATGTCTGGAAGGTGAGCATCATAGATTGCCAATATAATAGGGGAAAAAGTGTCCTTGCTTTGAGGAAGTACTTGAGTACAGACCCAATGTACATCTGCTGCTTTAATACTGAGCCTATAAAGATATGCACTTAAATCTATTCCTCCATCATCGTATAAATATATTTACCCATGTACCCACCTGTATTTCACTTCTGTAAATCACCTTTGCTTCCTATCTCTCCCCTCTATTTCCTTTTACTTCTCGTTTGTCCCATTATCATGTTCATCCTTCATTTGAGCTTCAGTAATTTTTCTTGGTTACTCTAACCTTGATCAATCCCTATCAGGCCTCTCACTCCCTCCTTGCCACTGATTTGGGTCACTTGTTGTTCCCTTTTCCTGGGGCTGGTCAGCACCACCTCCTTTCCTGCATCTCCCCCTCGCGCATAACCCCCTGGAATCACTGATTCCATCGTTTTCTCCTCCAGACTGATTATCCAGCCTATCTTATCTCAACAGAGCTGCAGAGTTAATAGTATGCACAAAAAATGTGACATACAAGATGAAACAACAAAAGAACACAAAATGAGAACTACAAGAAAATAACAATGTCCAGAAAAGCTATGTAAATAAATTAAAATAAGAATAAAAGAGCAAAACCGATAAATAGTTCAAGGTCTGTCTGTTGACCTCTAGGAGTGATCTCTGCTAAAGTCAGATGGGTTTCCACACCCTAGCCCCCAAATCTATCCTTTGCACCCCATTAGGACCTCCTTTCTCTGCTCCCCCAGTTGCTCTGCTAAATGTCCTTAGTGTTGTCCTCTCTATGGTACCATCAGACCGTTGGCAATCCCGATACTATGTCTCCAGTATTGTCCCCAATAGGGCCTTGGTTCAGCAAGGGAAGTCGTGTCTCATAGTGGAGGTGGCCACCTGGTTCTCTGTGCATGTTGGCTGTTCTGAGTGAGGATATCTTCCTCAAGATTTGATGTGTCTGGATGTTCTCCACTCTCTCTTCTTCTCCCTTCATTTCCT
The DNA here is from genome assembly GCA_004026705.1 of Nesogale talazaci. NCBI lineage: Eukaryota > Metazoa > Chordata > Mammalia > Afrosoricida > Tenrecidae > Nesogale > Nesogale talazaci. The sequence continues at coordinate 26,370 of PVJH01014635.1, read as the reverse complement.
ACCATTTGCTCTGGCCAGACATGTCTCTCTCCCCTGTGCTTCAGTGCTGTCCTTTTAAGTAAATTCTTCTGGGGGGCTGTCCACATGGTTGGGATTGGGCCAGGCTCTCAGACCCCTTCACTGACTCCCCACATCATGTTGTCACACAGCATTCATACCCTGGAACACAGCATCTAAGTCTGGTTAACTCTTTCCTTGTGGAGATAGAAGCAATACCCTCCCCTTGGGTGAATGAGTACCATGTTCCCCTGCTACACATTGCTATGTTCCACCCCCACTCTTCTTTTGAGTTGGCTACCATCAGTAGCCCTGTGTCTGTTCTGGCACCTGCTAGAAATATTTATATACAATAGGCTTTCCCTATGCTCCTTTTGCATTTTTTAAGCTTACCTGAATGGACTCATGTTGTACTTGTACTTTTGCATTTGGGCTTATTTCACTTAACATGATTTCCTGCAGTTCTTCCCATGTGGTGATTTGCTTCATGCGTTCATTACTGCTTTTCAGTGATGCCTAGTATTCCATTTTATGTATGTACCACAGTTTTTTTTTTAATCCATTTGTCTTTTGATAGAAACTTGGGTTGTTTCCAACTCTTTGTAATTGTAAATTGTGCCGCAATGAACATTGGAGCATGGATGTCTGGCCATCCTTTGTTTTTTGCCTCTTTGGGTAGAGGCCCAGCACAGTGATTGCTGGCTCAAATGGTAGCTCAATTTCCCTATATTTTAGATATCACTAAATTGACTTCCATAGAGGCTGTACATACCTATAAATCCATCAGCAATGGATGAGTGTTCCTATCTCATGATAACCCTTCCAACGCTTGCTTCCTGATTTTTTCAATTGACTTATTTTTGAGGGTGTTATGTAATATCTCATAGTTATTTTAATTTGCTTTTCTCTTATGACCAGCAATCGGGAACATTTCCTCACATATTTATTGGCCATTTGGATTTCTACCCCTGTGAAAGTTCTGTTCAGGTCTCTTGCCTACCTTCTAAATGAGCAGTTAGTTTTTCTCTCATTGTAAGCTTTCACAGTATTATAGATGTTAGTAATAAGGCCTTTGTCTGATGTGCCATTGCTGAAGATGTTTTCATAGTCAGTGGGCTCTCTTATTACTCTCCTCGTGAATTCATTCTATGCACCAAGGTTATTTATCTCAAGTATATCCCACATCAATTGGTGACTCCTCTCTATTTGTATTCTTCCCTATTTCATATAGTCTATATATTCCCTGTGCCACAGTTCTCAAGTTTGTCCCAATTTTCTCACTAATAACCCTAATTGTTTGAGATTTCACCACAAGGTCTGAGATCCACTATGTGTTTATTCTTTACTCATATTCTTTAATATAAATTTTAGGAATCAAAATGTAGAGATAAGTAAATCAAGAGCTACATAAACTATATTCTAGAGTCTGTTTCTATAAATTTATAAGAAAGCATAGAAAAAAATAAGCAAATATTAACTCATTCATTTTTTTATTGTCAAATTTTAAATTAAGGAACCAACTCTTTATATTTAAATATCTTTATTATTTTGGAGTAATAAGAATTTGATGTAAATAAAAATTGTATTTTTAGAAATCACAAAATATTCATTAGCATCTTCATTTGACCATTTATAATATAGCTCCCTATCACTCAGAACTGACTTGCCGGCAGTGGGTTTAGTGGGAAGTGACAAGACATAAACTAATACTCTAAAATATAACCTGAAATAAGGAAATAGCTCTACTTAATATAGCTCTCAAACATGTATGGACTTCAGTAATGCAAACAATGTGCATTATATAAAGACTCAAATATTATACTTTGAATATTGTGAATATAATTAACTGAATAATTGTTGAAGAAGACATGAGTACTCTACCAGTTATTATTATGAAATAGAAATTGCAAATAATTCACTAAGCACACTAAACTAAATTTTCACATCACTTATATGAAGGAACAAAGCCTCTGCATTAGTAGGGCACTTTTCATCATGAAACCTTAATGTTTTTTAAAAAATTGAAGTATTTCAAAAGGCTTAAAGTTGGAAATGTACTTCTATCTCGTAAGTGTTAAGTTTCACTGGTTAGACGGCAAGTCAAATATCATTACTTTTTATGGTGGTTATTAGCTAATTATTGAATAGTAATATAAACAGTTGAAATAAAATAAAAGGATCATTTACAAAATGATTCAACTGTCTCGTTATAATTTCACTCATATTCCCTCCGCAACAGGACCTCCTCCAAACAGCTTGCATTCTGAGTACTAGGCTTGTGGAAACCTGTGGCTCACAGTGAGAGGCTCAGATCCCTGCTTGATTGCCCACAAAGGTTTGGCCTCCATTGAGTTCTTTCTGATCTTGCATGAGCAAATGTGAAGAGCTTTGTCCTCAGGTAGAATTCACTTTGTAAGTGAATTTCTATCATTTCTTTAGTCAGCCTAAGGAATGGACAGTCTCACTCTAAATGACTTGCCTGAATGTGTTCATAATGGAAATTGGGGTTCTAGGCCCACATAGTCATTAGTCATACTCTGATTGTCTTGTTCAGAGATGTTGAACTAATCTTGTAAGCTTTTTTAATCTGCAATAATATACCATACTTGTTGGACCACCCAGTTTTAGAATAGGAAAAGAAGAACAAAAATTCTAAACCATACAGCACCAGCATAGTAAAATATTTATTAGAATCAAACCCAATATTTAACAGTAATATTTAACAGTGTACTGGGTTGGAGGTTCAAATCTAGCAGCAAACTGGGCCTCCTACTCCCACCACCAGAGGGCAGTGACGCCGCCCACCCTACCCCCCAAAAGAAGAAAGAAACAATATTTAACAGTGTAAATTCAACAGTGGTGTTAAGAATATCATCAATTTCATTAAGAAGTGAGGGGAGGCGTGTGCTGTGCTGATGATGTGACCTGACTGACACAGCCTCCAGGGGGCAGGACTTCCTCCAAACAAACAACAATCCACAGCATGCAAGCAGCAGTGAACTGTAAATGGGTGCTTGGGATTATAAACAAATGTTCTGGGGCACCACACCTTCAGACCATAAGATGCACCCTTGTCTTCCCCCGAACTTTGAGGGGGGAAAAGTGTGTCTTATGGTCCAACAAATACAGTACACATCTCAACGAAGATCCCGTTCTTACTTCTACAAGACCTGCCTTCAACTGAGATTAATTCATCTTCCAAGAGGCATGACTTTGTGACACCTTCTGTTTTCCATATCCTATGAAGTAAGCGACTGGTGACTGTGATTCGTGGACACTCTCTGTTTTCTTATTTATGGATCCCTCATCTAGATAATTGGTCTATTCATTACCTTGTCATTTTTTTATTGAAGGTAATGAATGTGCCTATTCAAATTTTATTTGAATTTGGTATCTCATTTATTGTGAAGGATGCCTCATAGTAGTATGCCTAGCAGTATAAAATGATGAATAATTCTGTGAATAAAAATGTATTGATCTTTGAGATCAGTGCTGTTGAGCCTGGGATCTGTAGTCTGTATGCATGATTCTTTGATTTCATCATCCTCACTTCCCTGTGTGCAGGACCTGTTCCCACACTTACTTACATGAGAAAATATCTTTCTATTGCTACTACTAATAGGTGCATTCCATGAGTAGAATGCAATCAATTTAAAAAGTAGTGATAATTTGTATTTTAATTCTTTAGTTTTTAAAATAAATTTTGATATTGCATTGTGACAAAAAATTTATATACATACAAGTTTTCAGTTATTTTAACATAATTAGATGCCACAGTTAGCTGTAACTAGATTAAGAAGAAATAAATTGGTGTTTAAATAACATATAAAGGTATTAAATGAGACGAGTCACGAATATTTCTCTAGCTTCTTATTAAATGAGACAAGTCACGAATATTTCTCTAGCTTCTCAATGGAATCATATTTTCAGATTTTTGTTGAGCCCTCATTCTTTGGTTATCCCAATACTATGTTTGCTTATGCTAGAAATGTAATAATAAACTTTAACATCATTAACATTCAAATTTGCATCAGACTTCAGCTCTGTTCTATACCAGAATTGTAAGGTGAGCTTACTTAATCCTTCAGAACATTTTGAACTTGACATTTTTCCTTCTAGTTATCTTGTAGTTCATTTTAGGAAAAAATAATTTGATGCATTGCACTTATTTCATATATTGCTATGAGATCTATCCCTCGAAATTATACCACATGCCTATCAGTTCATTCTACTGTAATGGCTTGTGTGTTGCTGTGATGCTGGAAGCCATGTCACTGGCATTTCAAATGCCAGCAGGATTATCCAGTGTGAACATGTTTCAGCAGAGATTCCAGATGAAGAACTGATTACAGAGAAGGAACACATTGTCTATTTCAGAGGAATTCATCAACTAAAACATTATAATTAAGAGAATACAGTCAGAGATTGGTCCAGAAGGTAAGTCCATCAGATTGAGAAGCAGTCAAAATATAGCTAAAGCAAATCAATTATAATGACGTAGAAGTAGAAAAGTCCATAGGATCTTCATTTGCTGATGGGGTATGGCTCAAAATAAAAAGAAACATGTGCAAACTTCTATTGAAAATGAAACTGGAAAAATCAAAACTTGGAATGTACATAATATGAATCTAGAAAAACTAGATGTCATAAAAAATGAAATGAGTCCCACAAAGATCAAAATCATAAGCATCAATGAGGTGAAATGAAATGCTATTGGTAATTTTTTCATCTGCCAGCGACATGGGTTACTATACCAGAAATGAAGAATGCTGCATTTGAGGTCAAAAGCACATTTCAAGATCTACATGGAATTACAATACTATCTTTGCTAGGATAATATGCACAAGCATAAAGGGAAATTCTGTTCATACAACTGTTATTCAAATGTATGCACAAAACTTTATGTATGCACAAACCTTTGTTCATGATGAACAAATGAAAGAATTTTACGAACTTCTCAATCTGAAATTGATCAAAGCATGCAATCAAGAAGCAATGATAATCACCAGTGATTGGAATACACAAGTGGGCAATAAACAGGACTGAGTAATAAGTCACAAATATGGGCTAAAATATGCTAGAGATCACATGACACAATTTTGAATTATGGACAACTTCCTCATTACAGACACATTTTTTCAACAATAAAAATGGTGGCTGTACACACGGGCTTCTCCAAATGAAAGAGCTGGAAATCAAATTGGCTATCTCTGTCTGAAAAGCCAGAGGAGAAGCTCGACGTCAGCAGCTCAAATGAAGCCAGAGGCCATCTGTGTGACACAGATTTTCAATTGCTCATGGAGCAAGTCATGTGGAAAGGGAAGGAAATGAAGACAAATCAATCTTGACGATGCCTCACTTGAATTTTAAAAATATCCCAAGAACAGACCTGATGCATTGAAGACTTGATAAACTATGAGTTAACACTAAAGCATTGTACATTAAGAAACCCCAAAGCTCATTAAAAAGACAAAAGAGAAAATATCAAAATGACTTTCATAAGATACTTGAAACTTGCTGTTAATCAGAATAACTAAGGCAAGTGGAAGAAATAATGAAGCTTAAGAGATAAACATAACATTTCAGGGGCCAGCTAGAGAAGACAAAATGATATTTTATGATAAATGTACAAAGATGTAGAAAGTCAAAAAGAAAGAATACACTCAGCATGTTTTATTTTGCTATTTTATTTTGTTTGAGATGCACTTGCTTGTCACTAAACAACTCAAGTCCATTTAAATCTAATACTTTTTTTTTGTTTTTAGCACCTCAAACCAATGGTTATTTTTGATGGCTAAGATATCTGAAGGGAATGTGTGTGAGTATATATATATGTATATATATTTAGATCTATAAGTACACATAGACATAATCACTGCCCACACCATCCTGCCATCTCTTATCTCTTCCTCTTGCTAACTCTCTGGACTCCCCTTAGTCATGGATGTCTTATCTATTGGTGGATAGATGAGATTCTTTTTCTTTGTTTTGCTCTATACCTATAGAGATGCTTTTAATTTATTTTAGAAGTCTATGGCTTTACCTAAAACTTCCAGAAGTATATTAAATAACAATTATGATGATGGGCAACCTTATCTCTTTTGTTTTCAAATCAAGCCTCAGTTACAATATAGACAGATTTTATGAGGAAACGATTGACTGATTCAAGGAGTATCAAACGAAAATTGAAAGAGTTCATCACAGTCACTGTACCCCCCCAAATTACTGAATTTCAAGCATTTCAAGAAGCAGCATATGATAAATGCCAGTGGTTTTGAGGGAACAAGTGAAAGCTAGACAGATGGCATAAGCCAAATCAAGCCTCCAGGATCTCATGGTATATCAATTTTAATGTCTCAATAAGCTTACGAAGCACTGGGGTACATGCTTTTCTACACCAAGGAGTTTTGAAGACACCTCTTTGGTCAAATGAATGAAATTGTTCCATGTTTGTATTCCATAATAGGTGCTCCAATAGAATTTTAGAGTAGTATCATTGATATCATATGCAAGCAAAATTTTGCTATGATTACAAAATAGTTGCATCAATAAATTAATAAGAAACTTCCTGATGTTAAGCCCAATACAGAAGAGGCCATGGGACAAGGGATGCCATTTCAGACAAAAGAAATGTGTGACTGGAAGCAGGAAACCAGAAAGATGATTACTTGTATTTTATTGACTATGCAAAGGCATTTGGTCATATGAATCATAACAATTATAGATACCTTTGAGAAGATTGGGAATTCCAGAATACTTAATTGTGTTCAAGTGAAATGTGTACATCAATGTGTTTTATAAGCATAATAAAGGTGTGTTAGTCTGGGTAAAATAGAGGAATAAATCCCCAGAAACTCATTTATGGTAGGTATAAGAGAGTTCTATATATAGGGTAAGTGTACATTCAGAAAGCATCCCAAACCAGTCCAGGCTTAAGCCATAAGTCCAGCTTAGCCCATACGTGTGGCACTATCTACAAAGTCCTCCTCAAAGTCACAAAACACATGCAGTAATACTGAATGCACGAAGATCACAGTCCAGAGGGTAGAAAATCTTTGGATTCAGTGGCAGTGTGAACACCTGGGTGCTGTCAAGGGCCTCCACATGGCTTCTCCAGCAGCCGGGGCTGCATCAGGGTAAGTTTAAGTGGCTTCACTTCAGCAATGTCTCACAGGAAGTGAACTTTGCTAGCTAAGGCAGTCACACACTGGTCCAACCATCAGCGAACAAGAGACCAGAGAACCAGAAGGCTGAGGATCACCAAGTCAATGATCTCTACACCCTTAAATGAATCCCACGTGTGTTTTTCAGCCAGGTTTGCACAATAAACTTTAATTATCTCAAAGGGAATGTCACATGTTTAAAAAAACAATAAAGGTGAGTTTCAGCATTATATACTCTCACCATACTTTTTAAAATCTTATACTGAACAGATAATCAGCAAGGTTGAATTACATGAAGAAGAATTTGACCCTGGAATTTCTGGAAGGCTTCTTAACAACCTGACATAAGCAGATGGCACAGCCTTGCTTGCTGAAATTGAGGGGGACTTGATGTACTTGCTAATGAAGATAAAATATTTCAGTCTTCAATATGGATTATAAATGAATGTAAAGAAAAAATATGCCTACAGTGGATTAACGGGTGACATCATGATAAGCAGAGGAAAAATTGATGTCAAAAATTTCACCTTGTTGAATTAATAATCAAGGTTGATGGCAACAGCTTGGGAAAGTGCAAATAATGCATCACAGTGGGTGACTCTGTGGCACAAGGCCTCTTGAAACTTTGAAGGTCAGAATTCCCCTTTGAGGACTCCACTGTGCCTGACGGAAGTCACGCCATTTTCACTGATTGGTGACAACTAACAACTAAGCAACACATGGGACTTACATTTTGAGGTGCATTTACTTGGAATAGTTCAACTGTACACCTACAAGAAATCTGACCACATTCACAGTTAGAGTGCACTATACAAACAAAGTGACCTTTACTTTATATAGTAATTATATTCTCAGGGTTTTCCTCAGCCACTTTGAGGTTTCACTCACATAAATCACTGAAAACTATTATACTCCCAGTGATGTTTTATTATAGACAAAGGGCATAAATCCAAGAGAAGCAGTGCATAAAACAAAACCTATCTGAAATACAGAATATCTATTGGCCTTCCGTGTTTCCAGGATCTACTATTCTACAGTCATTATTGTCTAATAATATACATAGAGTTTGCCAAGCAAGGAAGATTTCCCAAGCTTTTATGTGCAAAAATTTGGGGTACTGTGTAAATGTGACAAGCTTTGTATCCATTCGATTGCTCTCCAACCTCCCAATAAGCAACCCAAAGCAGCCACTTTCAATTCCGTGATGGTCTCTTTGGTCTTTAATACTATTAAAGGACTAACTTTCTTGTAAAATAATGTTTAACAAGGAACAAATCTCAGGAAGACATCCCTTACACTTGATTAGGGTTGTGACAGTAATAAGAATGAACATCCCCCTCTAATCCTGCCTTGTTAACATAGCAAATAGAGCCTTTCCCTCATTAACATAATCTAATTATTCCTCGTTATTGCATTAACAAGGCAAAACAACCACATCCACTGCCATCAAGTCTATTCTGACTCATAATTGCCCTATAGAGAGTTTCTGAAACAGCAAATCTGTAGAGGCTTAGACAACCTGCTTTTGCTATCAAGTAGTGTTTACCTGGTTTGAACCACCATCTTTGTAATTAGGAGCCTAATGGTTAATCAGTGCTCCAGAAGTTTTCTCTTATTAAAACATAGAGATTAGGAAATCACAAAAGGAGTATAATCACGTCAGGGAGGCCTCAAGATTACAACATCTAGTTGGTTCTATAGTATGCAGATATCATAAATAGGAAAATAAGTCAATGATATCACAACAAAACCAACTCATATTCAAAAACCTCAACAGAATACAAGGAAGAACTACACTACCACAAATTTGAAAGCTAGAATAAATGAGAATATTTTTCTAAAATATCCTACCTAACTATCTACCAAAACTAGCACAGGCTGAGATAAGAATTTGAACAGAACAATTAAAAAGAAAAAGCTAAACAGGTCATCAAAACAACATGTATATATGTATATGTATGTGTACATATAAGTCTACCATTCCAAGAAGAGCTGATCCTAATTTTGTTCAAGCTATTCTAGAATACAAAGGAAATGTTCCTGCATATGAAGTGATCGTAATGATTATAATAAATTCAGGAAAATAAATCAATTAAATGTAAAATGCTATCTATATTTCTCATGAACATAGATGCAGAGATTCTAAAAAATTTCTAGTCAAAATAAATGAACAAAAACCAACAAAAATAATATAACATGACCAATTGGGATTCAGACCATATGTTTAAGAACACTCAACATTAGAAAACAACCAAACATCTTCCATATAGTAAAAAAAATAAATTAGAATAGCCATAAAGTACAAATGCATAGTAATAAATATAACAGGAACAAAAGTCCTGTGCAAAGAAAGCTATAGAACAGTAGAAGTCAAAGGAAATTCATATAAACTTGGGAATGTGTCACGCTCAAGGATCAAACACTTCACACTGAATAACAAGCAAACACAACAACACACAAAATGTTCTACAGATACAAAGTTATCCTGACCCAGTTTCCCATGTCATTATGCAAAACAGTAGGGGACGAGGACTAATTACCAACCATACATGGAAAAGAAAGACCCTTGACAAAGAAAGCACTAATGTGAAAAACAGAATGGGAGACCTCTCAAATCCTCATCTCAAAATCTATTACATAACCATGATAATCTAAATACCCTGCTAATGGTACATTGACAGACACATACACCAATGGAACAGAACTGACAACTCGAAGACAATCCATCAACTATGGGTTTTTGACAAAAGACTGAAAGTTCTTAAGTTTGGAGATCGTCTTTTTAACTAGTGGTGCTCACAAAACTGGATATGCATTTACAGAAAAATAAAAATAGAATCCATATTTCACAACACGGAGAAAAAAGAGATAATCCAGAAAGAACAAAATCCTTATTGTAAACCCTTAAGCTATAAAGCCCATCAAAGAACAGAAACATAGGTAAATTCAGCACCCTCTGGCATATGACATAAAAACATGATCAAAAGTAACTAATAAAAAAGCAGACAACAAATCAGGTGTTTTCAACCTTCTAAATATTTAGTGACATATGTGTCAAAAGATTTCATTACAAAGTAAAAATAGATGGGGAGAAAAATGACCATAACATATTGAGGAAGGGAATGATCTCTAAAGTTAACAAAAGCCAAAAACAAAAGTCAGCAACTTAAAAATAAAGCCACAAATATTCCAAGTTAGACATAAGCAGAGTTATGAATAGACACTTTATCAAAGAACACATTCAGGTGGTCAATAAACATGTGAAAAAATACTCATGAGCATCAGTCATTGTAAAGACATACACTAATGCAGCAAAGAGATATCTCATTTATGACAAAGTTAAAGAAAAACAATAAACAGGGATAAGAGTATCTCAAAGAGACCAGAATATTCTAATAGCTCTAATATAATTATAAAATGATAAAACTATTTTAGGAACTCCAAACCCAAGCTCTCTGTCATTGAGTTTATTCTGACTCATACTGACTATATGGAACAGGGTTGAACTGCCCCCATTTTGTTTCTCTTTCAGTCTTTATGGGCTTGGGAAGTCTCGGCTTTCTCCCCTGAGTGTCTGCTGATTTCAAACTGGTGACTTTGCTTGTGGCAGCCCAACATAGAAGCAATGACGCCATCAGAGCCCCTGACTGGGGAACACAGATATGTTAGATATAGAAATGCCATATGAGCTAGCAATCTCACTACTAGTGCTATATGGTAGAGTAGTCAGAGTCCTGGCATCAATAACCATATCCATATTCAGGTCAGTAAGAGCATTATATACAATACCAAAAAGATGGAAATAAATTCTTATTAGGCAATGAAAGATAAATAAACTGTGATATATATGTGTATGTATAGAATATACATACAATGGAAAACTATAAAATGAAAGGTCATTATGCTGAGTAAAATTATTCAGTCACAAAGGACAACATTTGCATGACACCACAATTCTTCAAAAGACAAAACGAAGATGTTTTGTCACCGAGACACATTTGCTGAAGACCTAAGGTGCCTCAGAGGGCAAGGAAGCTGCATCACTAGCTCCGTCCCCAAATTGACCTCTCTGGCCTCACGTCAACGCTGAGTCCACTTGACCCAGTTGGACAGTTCTGAAGTGCCGTGCTGCTTTTCTGGGACTGCAATGCTTATGAGAATGGAAAGCTCCGTGTTCCTTGGGTGGAGAAACTGATGGTTATAGACCTAGCAGTCCACAGCCTAACAGATGGCATAACTTCTATGCTACCAAGATTGGGCAACAATATAGTTTAGGTTAAGAGAAAGACAATGCACATTGAGAGAGCAACCAAAAAGAGCCATAGCAAAGGATAGCATTGGGATTACTACAAAAGTTACAAACAACAGAAGTCAATCACACTACATACACAAGCCTGCTCTACTAATAGTAACAATGATATGTGTGCATATATAAAGAGATATGCAAAAAAAGATTGTGAAAGCAGAATGAGAATACACACACATATAAAGACTGCGGGAATGATATATATATATATATAGCCAGCATATATACACATATATATATACATACATACACATGTGCATACATATACACATGTATATATACATAGATATAAAGACTCTGGAAATCAGAGCACATATATATGTATGTGTGTGTGTATATAATCAAGTATATGGAGAGAATTCAACACTGAGCTTGGGCATCAGAGCTATATTTTGGGGGATCAAATATACAACAAAATCCACAAATAAAATGTTCCTATGAGCTTGTATTAATTTGACAGAAGTTGATTTTCCTCCCCAGGTTATATACATATCAATAAGCTTGAATTTAGACAATCATCACCAGTGTTAGTTAAGAAAAGTCATTAAAATAGAAGAGAACAAATATCATTTATATGTACATATATATTATCAATGAGGAAAATGAGATGAAAAGTATAAATAGCAATGATCTCTCGACAATTCAACTGAAGAGTGAGGAAAAGGAAATTATTTTCCCATTATTTTCCAAAAAGAAAATGTGGATTTCATGAAATAAATTGCTATATCTCCAGAAGGAGAGCTCTTAAAAACTACTTCAGCGTTTGTGCTTTTCTTGGGACAAGTGTGAAATAGACATTGGGGACACACATGCAATCTCAAACATTTCATTTCTACATTACTTATATAGTCTTTGTTATTAAGGCTTCTCTCATAGTTAAGGGAGAAATGGAGTACTGCGCTTGGTGTCAAGGAGAGGGAATAGAAAAGCAACCTCAGAACTCTACACTGTTTAGTCCAATTTAAGAAGTGATTTGAGGCAGGTAATTCAGATACTGGAAAAACTGTCTTTCACTTAAGTACCAAAAAATCTAATTTAATGCAGTTGATATCTTCATTTCAGCTAGAAAAGCTGTTTCATCTTCATTTTAGTCTAAATTGCTACTCTATAAAGTGACAGTGGGTTTACATGCTCTGGTTGTATATTTATTTTCTGAAAAGAGCTGAGACACTATCATTTTTTCAATTTCATTTGCCATTTCATTGTTTATCTTAGGAAGACTTGAAGTGTGAAATGGACATGGTGATCTTATTATTTTAAATTAATTCAACTTCACAAAGTGGAAATGATGATTAGCAAAATAATTAGCACATATGTGTAAATTGAGGATGGTTGTGTGTCTTCCATACCGATGTCTTTAATGAATTGAAAATATTTATTGAAGGCCTATTTTATGAATATTTTTACACTGATGATTTCTAAGGCTATAATGTCAAATATTTTATGTCCTTATTTACACACATACAACAAATCTGCAAGTGTATTACCTATGACTGCTTGATCCCAGTTAAAAACAGCATACTTCATTATAAAGCTTTCCATCTCTTCCTTTCTCCCAGGTGTGCGGCAAGACTTTTGTGCCTCATGGTTTTATCTTATTACTTAAGTTTTTAAAAAATAATGAAGCCTATTCAAAGTCAATTTTTGATTTTTCCTCATATTTTCTCATAAAATATCTGTTATTATTATCCTGACCACCACCCCCAAAATACCTAATACAATGCAAACTCTATTTTCCTGGTTTCAAATAACTTTACAGTTAGACACAACTTTACAGTTAGTAACTTTACAGTTACTCTAGACCCAGGTAAAACCATTATTTTGAGCACACCCATCTTAGGTACATCACACAGGTCAGCCTGCACTCAGCCCATGGGGTGAACCAATACCTTCAACTTGATCTCCCCCAGCTAGGGGTTGGGATAGAATAAACACTGGAAGCAGAGCGCTGCCTGTCATCTTGACACCCGCTCTTGACCTTTGGCTACTCATTTTTGCTCTGCGCTTGCTCAAGGGTCATGCTTAAGGAGGGCCGCTAGTGTGGTGGGGCACAAAAGTCAGTGTACCCACTCAGGCTCACCCCTGACCTACTCGGGACCCGAAAACACTTAGACTCTGGCCTCATAGACTCTAGGGATTCTCCAGTCCAGACTTGTGAGTATTCTTTCCCATGTGGTTTTTGTACCCATTTGTGAACCCCCAGCATGGGTTCTAGGTTGCTTGGCATGCTTCCAGACATAGTTTGTACCCCTTGAGACAGTAAAACATGAAATTTTCCCATCCTTCTTAACCTTACTTGGGTTACAAAGCATGCCTGAACGTGAATTCTTTCAACGTGCCAAAGAAGCAAAGAACTCAAGTATAAACCAATCCAGAAACCTAACATTTTCTGCAAATAATTTTAAATGTTAAGCTCATACAGTGAATATTAAAAATATAGAGATGTGAATATCAAGGTCATGGAAAGTCAACCCTTAAATTATGGAAAAAGCAGACAAAATAAAATTGTTCCAAGAACATATGGATAACTAGGCATCAGCTGTAAACAAGTAAATACATGTATGTTGCTAAATGTCAGAGTCTGTCTTGACGCATTCTGTCAGACCTCAGAATGAAACTTGACCTGCCACTATTCTCACAATGGTTCTGATGTTTGTGCCCATTGTTGCAGTCACTGAGTTAATCCAACTTGTCCAAGGACTTGCTCTATTTCTGTGAGTTGCTACTTTATCAAACATCATGCCTGTCTTCAGGACTCAGTCTTTCCTGATAAGATGTCCAAAGTACATGAGACAAAGCTGTGCCAACTTGACCATAAGAACTTTCTAGACTTTCTTTTTCCAAGATGGATTTGATTGTTCTTTGGACAGTCCATTGTACTTTCAATATTTTTCTTTAGCACGATAATTCAAATGCACTGATTCTTCTTTGGACATCCTTCTGCAATGTTCCTCTTTCACATGTATATAAAGCAATTGCAAAGACCTTTACTTGGGTCACTCTCACCTTCATCTACCAAGTCACCATGCTGCTTTTCAGAACTCAGATTGGTCTTGTGCAGTATATTTACCCAGGGCAGTGAATCCTTTGATCTCTAACCTGTGTTGATAGTGACATAGTCTGGCTTACCAAAGGTAAGTAGGATCTGAATCACATGCTAATGAAGATTGAGGATTGCAGCTGTATGGATTACAACTCAATGTAACGATCAAAATCCTCACAACTGAACCAATAGGTAATCTCATGATAAATGCAGAAACATATTGAATTTGTCAAGGATTTTATCTTGCTTGGAGCAGCATCATAATTTCCTTAGGATTTTCAGAAGCAACAAAACTCACATTGAAGAAGCACGATAGCCTGTGTGACCAAAGGTGTTGAAGGGATCAGGTATTAGTCATCAAAGAACTAAAAATTATATCATTATAACTGAGGGGGAGTACAGATTGGGGACCCAAAGCCCATCTGTAGGTGAAGTAACATCCCCTTAAAGAAGGGTTGTGGGGAGGAGATGAGCCAGTCTCCTCGTGGTACCGTGTAGCAACAATGAAATGTGCAACTTTCTTCTAGTTCTTAAATGTTTCCCCTCCCAATATCATGATTCCAGTTCTACCTTATGAATCCAGCTAGGTCAGAGGACGTACACTGGTACAGATAGGAACAGGAAACATGGGGAATCCAGGACAGATTATCCCTTTAGGACCAGTGGTGAGAGTGATACCAGGAGGGTGCAGAGAAGGTGATTATACGGTTCTACATATAACCTGCTCCCTGAGGTATTTACAGCAGAGACATGGGTGAAGGGAGACATCAGAGAGTGTATGATATGACATAATGATAGCAATTTATAAATTATCCAATGTTCATGAGGGAGGGATAGTGGGAAGGGAGGGGAAATATGAGGAGTTAATACCAAAGGCTTAAGTAGAAAGTAAATGTTTCAAAAATGATGATGGCAAAAAAATGCACAGATGTGCTTTGCATAAAAGAGATGCATGTATTGATTGTGATAAGAATTGTATGAGCCTCCAATAAAATGATTTTTAAAAAAGAACTGTATACATCATCTCCTATGTGGAGGATGGTCATCAGAAGAGTGGGTGAGGAGAGATGCTGGGCAATGTAAGAGATGACAAAATAAAAACTTACAAAGTAAGGAGGGGTGGTAGGGCAGCAGGGAGCAGGGAGGGGAAGGGATGAGAAGCTGGAATCAAGGGCTCAAGTGAAAAAGCAGAGATTTGGAGATTGATGACAACAGTAGGAAAGCAAAGGGGCTTGGCACAGGATATGTATGTATGTATTGTGGTAAGTGAGGTATAAGCCCCCAACAAAATGATTTAAAAAAGAGTTGTACAAGCCCCCAGTGAAATGATTTTAAAAGTATGAATTTTGTTTTATAGTTATTTGAACTACTTATTTTTGTCATTATAATATTTAGGTAAAATATTTTCTCCTTTTTTTAATTTTAAGTTTAATACAATTTTCAACTACAATGGTTCTGGAATCAATTCAAACCCTGTTACCAATTATGCTAAACCTTTGGAACTGAATATCAACCCCAGGTCCTTTAAGTTTTAGGACTTTCATCTATAATTTGGGAACATTTTTTTCCCATTGCAGTAATTTCATTGTTGAGTCCTATTGACTTTCAAAATAAAGCAGAACTGCTTCCTATTTTTTCAAGTCTGTAAAACTTTACAGAGGGACAATAATTCTGCCAGGTGAACCACTGAACTCTCAGCTGCCAACCAAGTACTCACGCACTGCTCCAAAGGAAACAAACAGAAAACCTGCTGTGAAAGTGCCATGGAGCTCTTTCTAGTTCACAACAACCTTATCAGCAATGGAAGCAGGAATCCCAGGCTTTCCTGTGGATTGTTGGGTTTTCACATGCATAGGAGGTGATGAAAAATACCATGAAACACCTTTCTTCTCAAAGTGAGGGGAAACGTTTCAATTCTTTTGAGCAGATGAAAAAGCCCTGGTGTCCTAGTGGGATATGCATTGGGCTACTAACCACAAAGTCAGTGGTTTGAAGCCACCTCAAGAAAAACTGAGGCCTCTGGTTCCCATTAAGATTTACACCTTCAGAAATTCTAAGGGGTATTCTAGTTTATCCTATGTGGTCACCATGCATTGGAATTCACACACAGGTAGCATTGTTTTTTGGTTGCTGCTGTTTTAGAAATTTGCCTAATGCTGTCCATTTATAGATTTCCTAACTGCTGCCTCAAAGAGACTTTGTCAAGGATCCAAATTAAATGATATTCTTGACAACTTCCATCTTGTCTGTGTTGATCATGAAATCACTACCTAATGGTAGATTGTGGAGTTTTTTTTTACACTGAGTGGTCAAGGTTGTAATCTTTACCTTCACCATAGATAGAGTGCTTCATGTTTCCTTCCCTCTCACCTAGCAAGGTGGGGCCATATGTGCTTCAAAGAAAGGTTATTAATAACCAGTCCAGCACAAAGTCATAAGTCCAATATTAGCTTATATGTCCAATACCAGCCTATAAATTGTCCTTTCAACTAACGAAGACACAGGTCAGTGGGGGCAGAGTCCCAGTGATGGCAGGGGTCCCCTCATGGCTCCTCGCTTTCAGGGCTCAGGGTCCATCAACAGCATTCAGTGGTGGTAGAAGCAACTCAGCGCTGGCAGAGGTCTCCAGGTGGCTTCTCCAACTTCAGAGGTCTGGTCCAATCAGGGCAAGGCTGTGTGGCTTCTCCTCTGGCTCATCCAGCTCCATGGACTGCAAATCTTGTCTTGTCTGTAGTACATTGTCTCTGAGACAGCCTCTCATCTCCACGAGGGAAATATCACGAGACATGTTCTAAATCCTGATGACATGTTCTAAATTTCTCTGATTATTTGATTAGCATAAAATTAAATAAGTATACTAAATATCTACAATGCTGACACACCTTTTTTCTGATTTAAAAACTTTTTGTTCAGAAGGTGACATTTGTCCAGAAGCAGAGATTTCACTTTGAGGAGAAAGGTGTCTCATGATATTTTTCAACACCTCATATGTACGTGAAAGCCACATAATGCACAGGGAAGCCTGGGACTGTCTCCTTCCACATGCTTATTTTGTTCTGAGGACTTTCTCTTAATGAAATTCTCTATAAGTACAATTAAATGCCCTAGAATCCCCATGGTTTGTACTTTTAGCCGTTATTAGCTTTGGTCTGCAGAGTCACAGTTGACCAAATAACCCTAAACATCTTTGTAGTATCCATGCTTTCAGATATGCTTCCTCTAAAGCTAGCAATTATATCTATCATTTCACATCATTTTCTGAATCTAGTTTATATTTCAGCAACCCGTTGAAATTTCTGCTAAAATCATTTGTTTAAATGCCTTCAGCAAAGTTTTGTTTGCAAATTGGCTAGATCAGAGCACATTCACTGGTGCAGATAAACACTCTTAACCCACAGAATCCAGAACAAGTAAACCCCTCAGGACCAATAATAAGAACAGCAATGCCCTGAGTGTAGTGGGTGGTGTGTTGGGAGAACCCATTGCAAGATCAATGCATAGTATGCCCCCAGCCCGAGGGGATGACAATCAGAAACTTGGCTGAAGTGAGAGAAGAGATGAAAATAAAATATGAAAATAAAAACAATTTATATTACCAAGGGTTCATGAGAGTGAGAGGGACCTGGGGGTGGGGGCGGAGAAAAAGGAGTAATTGATACCGAAGGCTCAAGTGGAAAAAAGTATTTTGAACATGACGAGATCACATATGTACAAATGTGCTTCATGTGATGGAGGTATGTATTGTTCTAAAGATCCTCCAATAAAATTACCTTTAAAAATAAATCATAAGGAAATAAAAAGTTTGTTGCAGTGATAACAAAATGCTATTAATTAGCCCTGCTTCCTGTTTTCTAGGGACTGGACACAAATACAGATCTCTTTCAGTCATTATGCCAGGTAGCTGTCTTCCAAATTGCTTCACATAAAGCAGGGAATACTTGTAGCACTGTGTTCATTTGTGGGAACTTTTAAAAATTGATATTCTGTCAATATTTGAAATCTTGCTATGCACTTAAGATGAGTGTAGCTTAAATTTCTTCCTTTAATACCATTGTCTCTTGATAATATGCTACTTGCTAATATGTTTGGAGTTTGAACACTTCTGGTATAATGACTCAATGTATCCTTTCCACATTTTGAAGTATCACACATGTTTTAATATCCCCCTTTATTCCTTCTCTCATTCCCCATAGCTTTGACATTTTTTTCAAAATTTCTGATTGAGATATACTGGAAATATTATTTTTGTTTTATAGCTTCAAATCTTTTCACTTTATCACATTTCCTTAATTTATCATCTCTAGCTTTCCATCAAAACTTCATGTTCTATCTATTTGACTTCATTTCTTTTAATTACTCAGCTATTTTATATTCAAGAGAAAATTTCAGGATTTCTTCAAACACCTGCTTTGGCCTTTTTTCTTTCTTGTCTTCTTAATTACCATTTTAAAAATTCATACATGATGTTTTTTATGTCACCCCACAAGTAGTTTACTTCTGTCATTAGTGAAGAGTATTTCAAATTTGTACTTCAAATGGTTTCTAAGTTCATGCTGAATGTAGCTCTTGTAGATTTTGAATTTTTTCATCTTCCACCTCACCTTGCATATTAGCAACTGATAGCCCATTTCATATTTAGCCTTGCTCTTGTTTTGACATATGATATTGAGCCACTTCTGTAAATAGTCCCTATTTATAGGTTTTCACCCATTTGATTCCTGCATATGCTACTGATGTAGTCTACCTGTCCAGGTGTTGTTTATGTTTGGGGAGAGAGGAGTATTTGCAACTCATTGATCATCTCAATTACTATCATGTGGTCTCCAGCTTTGTTCCTATCACTCAGATAATTGTTTCTAAATAATGAACTTCCTCATAAGAGATGTGGTTTAATGCTGGAAGTTGACTGCTTATACCTCCTTCCTAATCTGTTCTTTATGCAAAAAGATCGCTAATACCTGTGAAGCAGGGGTGATTCTAAAATACTAGTGGCATAGCTTCCACAATCACATCAACATATTTTCAGCACAGCATGCCAAACTGAGGGATGAATGGGGTTGTAATTAATAGCATCTTCAGGTAAAATCACTGTGATGGGTAAAGGTAATCACTTGCTACCAAAACCATCCTGAAGTGAATGGGATGGGGCATGGAGTGGAGACTCAGTGTCCATCTGTAGGCAATTGTACATCCCCTCACAGAGGGGCCACAGGGAAGAGATAGTCAATCGGGATGCAGTATAGCACCAATGACACACACAATTATGCTCTATTCTTTCTTGCTTCCTTTACCCCATTATCATGACCTCAATACTACCTTACAAACTGCATTAGACTAGAGCATGCACACTGATACAGATAAGATCCCACAACTTAGGGAATCCCAGATAGATAAACCCCTCAGGGTCAACAATGAGAATAGAGATACCAAGAGGATTATGGCAAGGTTGGCAGAGAAAGGGAGAACCCACCACAAGGATAAAATTCAAACCTCTTTCTAGGGGAAAAAATAATGGAAATGTGGGTGAGGGGTAATGGAGGACGATATAGTGCCATTTATGCTAATATCACTTATGACAGCAACACCATTGATTACATTGGTTTTCAACTTCTATTTTCATTCTCCTTTAAATCCACTTCTATAAAGCTTCTTTCCTCACTAAAATTAGCTCTCCCAAAGTTCACCAATTATAATAATTTTGTCAAATCTTTAACTTTCACTACTCAGCTGCCATATTCAGAATATTTTTGTTCGATTTAATACACAGACTAAACTAGTCACAATAAAACAGCAATTAAAGCTTGGAAACGCCAGCAAAAAAGTTTGAAAAACAAATCTTTGAGTTGCTGGTCATGATATAGATGTGACAGTATGCTTCCTTGAAATAACCTTGGAAAAATAGAGAAAGGAAATAGGAGGAAAGGGGCATTTATAGAAGTCTAAATGCAGGCATGTATATAGGTAAATATTTACAAATGATGAAGGGGAAATATATTTATGTGAACATATTTATAGACTCAGTATTAAGGCAGCAGATGGGCATTGGGTCTCCATTCAGTACTCCCTCAATTCAAGGACATTTCCTTCTATTAACTTGACATTACATGATGCTCACCTTCCTGACATGATTCACTGAAGACAAGTGTGCACATGCAATGGTAATGAAGAAAGCAGATGGTGCCCGGCTATCAAGAGATATAGCATCTGGGGTCTTAAAAGCTTGAAAGAAAACAAGTGCCATCTAGCTCAGAAGCAACAAAGCCCAAATGAAAGAAGCACAACAGCCTGTGTGACCACAGGGTGTTAAAATGATCAGGAATCAGGCATCAAAAAACATAAAATCATAGCATTGTGTGTCCACCTTTCTGTTGGGATCGCTGAACACAAATGTATGCACAAGCAGATCAGGCATCAAGGAACACAAAAAACATCATTGCAAATGAGAGGAGTACAGGTTGAGGACCCAAAGTCCATCTGTAGGTTATGGACTTTTTACAGAGCAGTCATAGGGAGGAGAGAAACTAGTTAGGGGGTAGTGTATCAATGATGAAACCTATAACTGCTCTAGTTCTACAATGATTCCTCCTTCTCACTATCATGATCCCAATTCTACCTTACAGATCTGCGTAGGCCAAGGATGTACACTGGACACATAGGAGCTGGAAACATAGGGAATCCAGGATAGATGACACCTTCAGTGATGAGAGTGGCAATACCAGAAGGGTGAAGGGAAGGTGGGGCACAAAGGGAGAACTGATTATAAGGGCCTACATATTGTTAGGGTTAGGGTTAGAAAAAATAATAAAAATAAATAATAAAAATAATGGATCTACATATAAATTCTTCCCTAGGGCATGGACAACAGGGAAGTGAGTAAGGAGACACTGGATAGTGTAATATATGAGAGAGTCATTAAGATTTATAAAATATCAATGGTTTATTGGTGGGGAGGGTGGGAAAAAATGAGGAGCCGATGCCAACGGCTTAGATAGAAAGCCATTATGAGAATGATGACAGCAGCTGATGTACAGATATGCTTGACACACAATGGACTTATGTATGGATTTTGATGAGTTGTATGAGCCCCCAATAAAAGGATTAAAAAAATAACCTTAGAAACCATGTCCTATAGGTTCGCTATGAATGAGAATATATCTCAGAACTCAAGGAAATAGAAAAAGAGGTACAAAAAAAAAGTTGATAGAACTTCCCTGAAGATCACAGAGGGGCTGATCCTAAGGGAAATGCTGATGCTGTCCTAATGAATGTCTATGCTCTTGGATCAATGTATTACACACAACAGCATTCTGTAGACTTGTCAGGACAATTTATATCTGCTTTCATCTTAAAGACTGTGATGTTGAGGACCATAATCAGGTACATACTTGTTCCTCTGATGCCTTATGGTGGTCTTTGTAATGGTTACTAGAGAAACCCGCCAGAAAAATAAAGATTCAAACATATGGCAACATATTCAAACACTAGAAAGAACTCTAGAAAATAGAAGCACCCACCTACCCACTGCTCAAAATGGAAAATTTGCAGCATAGAAAAATAAGGTAAAACCACTGATCTTTTTCTTCCAAAAGTTTCATTGTAATTTAATTTTAAAATTAAAAAATTCATATTAAGATCATTATGGTACTTTTTTTGGTAACCCTGGAGATATACAGAAAAATGCACATCCAAATGACTGAGCTTTACCTTAAAATTGATGATCTTCCAATAAAGTAATAAAATTGATTTCTTCCCAGTATTATTAGCACAAATTTTAAAAAACATAGATATGTTAAGTTATAATTCATATCAGAAGATAATTTTATATATCTATTCCTAAGGAAAATGATCCTTTACTGGTGAAGAAACTCTGGTAGCACTCTCCAAGTATCAAGTGTCCAAGTGTCCAGGCTTCCACCTGCCAGACCACTAATTCAAATGCACCAGCCAGTGTACAGAAGGAGGAGATGTCTGGATTGACGGACTTCATTAGAAGTTTATGCTGGAGGGGCTCAAGTAGATAATGTAGACAAATGTGGCAACATGTGTACAAATATGCTTGATACGAATAAATTAATGTTGTAAGAGCCCCAAATAAAATCTATGTTAAAAAATAAATATTCAAAGATAAAAAAGAAATCAATTCAGTGACAGTGAGTTAGGGTTTGTTAATCATTAAAGTAGAGGAGTCCATATCTACAAGCCTCTTACTTGAGATATTTTGTTTTATTAACAAGAAAATATTGAGTTCATTTTAATACATGTGGCATTTCCTTAAAACACACTCTGGTTTGCTGGTTGTGAAATACAAAACTAGTTAAATACTAGATACTCTATTGTAGACTGTACATTAAAATGAACAATATATTGCTGTCATCAAGAGAAGTCTACAGCTATTGTTAAAGGGTTTTCAAGTACCCAACTTACACTTGTATATTCAAATGAAAAGCTTTTACTTTAAAAGTTACTTTGGGGAGCACTTTTAAATAGAGCTATAAAATGCTAACTCATTTGTGCTATATGAAAATGTCACAATGAGAAATACCCTGAAATTGAAGATTAGATATTGAGCATGCTTATTAATAACAGTAATTTCAAGCATTATTGGAAAGCCTCAGGTACATTTCCTGTAGTCTTAAAGCAATATCATTTTTCATCTAAAGTTGTATAAAAATAATACCAATTTCAATATTATACTTTAGAGACACTTAACTCTCAGACATATAATTTTTTTCTGCTTGGTTGTTAAGTAGTAAATTAATTAAACTTGTATTTTAAAAATATTTTAAGTATGCTAGCAAGAGCATGAACTTAATACATTTCAACTTACTTAATAAAAATTCTATATTTAGTTATGACAACATACAATAATATAAACACACTGTTAAGTGTTGTGTTATTAAAAAAAAAAAGAAAAGAAGTGTTAACAAGTATCCCTGTCAATTTATTTGAAATGTTGCATTTGACTCCTTTTTCTAAAGCACTGTAGTCATAACCTCAGAAGCACAGTGTTGAATGACTTCATTAGACCTCCTGGAGTCCGCAGCTGTTATCTATTTACCCAGTGCTGTTCTCAATTCAAAACTCACAATGACTGCCATAGTGTCACTGGTGCCCCGAGAATTGGACAGGAATATCAACAAATAACTTCAATGAATATACAGATTGAAGGATTCGTGAATTGCTGTTGTATAAGGCTCCCTCTCCCCCCTCCATCATATTTGTACATACAGGTTGTATTTAATGAATTCACAATCAAAGAGATGGACTTTGGGATGATTCTTCAGTATGAAAACAAAGTAAGACATAACAGATATTCAAGGAAATGATTAGAATTTGAATCCTTTGGGATGCTTCATAGAATTCACGTAGATAATTTTAAAGACAGCCAGAAAACATTTTTAGATGCAATTATTTCATTTTGCCTGTCTATCCATCCAAGACCATAGAACCAGATAAGAAAATTAAAAATATTTATAAAATAGGTAAATGTAAATTCAAAACTTGATAAAAATTAGAAATTAAAATCTTAGAAAATAAAAACCAAAATGTTATAAAAAGAATATTTTAATTGCAATTCAATTATCCCATTGGTGCTGAGATATTACTCATTGTAATACTCATTGCTGAGAAAACTACTCATTGTAGTTTTCTGTAATTTTTGTTCATTTTTTTGGTGTTTTGCTTTATTTGAAGTTTGATGATTATGTGTTCAAATTCAATTATCTTTTAATGTTATTTGGATCTATTGAACTTGAGGGCTTTCAGTAATCAATACCATCGATGCAGCCTCTATGTCAGTCCACCTCATTAAGAGCCTCCCCCTTTTTCATCGGTCTTGCACCTTGTATCTCCTAACGTTATATGCAAAGTATTCAAGATGGAGTCTTGTCATCTTTGCCTCTCAGGCTCACTTTGTCTTCTACTACAGACTAGGTCATCAGCAGCTCTTGGTACACTTCAATATTCTTACTCCGCACCACAATCCCACGGCAATAATAAGGCTACAGCCTTTATTCAATGGTCAATTTTCGCATGCATATGATGCAATGGAGAATTCCATGGTTTGGTTCAGGTGCAGGTCAGTCCTCAGAAAAAGACCCTGTTCTTCTGTATTCTAAGGAGATCAAATGCAGCAGATTTACCAAATGCAATACATCTTTTTTCTTTTGGTGGCTGCTTCCATGCACATTGATTGTAGACCCAAATAAGACAAAATCCTTTACAATTTCACATTTTCTCCATTTATCCCAATGCTATCTATTGGTTCAGTTGTGAGGATTGTAGTCATCTTTATAATGTGTTGTAATCTATATTGGAGGCTAACGTACTTGTGCTTCATTAGCAAGTCATTTAAGTCCTCTTCACTTTCAGCAACCAAGTTTGTTTTACCTGCATACTACAGGTTGTTCCTAAGCTTTCCTCCAAACCTGGTGCCACATCCTTTTTCAAATGCCATATATACTCAAGTATAAGCCTACCAGAATATCAGCCAAGGCACAACATTTTACCACAAAAACTGCATTAAAAGTGTGCTAAAAAACTTGACTTATACATGAGTATATTGGGTAATCCAGCTTCTCTGAAGATTTGCTCAGCATACTGATCGAACAAGTATAGGAGCAGTACATGACTCATTCACAACTTTTCCGATTGTTAAGCCATGGAGTATTTGACTGTTCTTTTCTCACGACTGCTTCTTAAACCATAGAAAAGTTCCTCAAGAAAACAATGAAATGTTATGGAATCCCATTTCTTCTCAGGAGTATCAACAATTTACTATGGTCCACACAGTCAAATATCTGGGTGTCATCAATAAAGCACAAATAAACATCTTTCTTCTGCTTTTTGTTATGAGTGAAGATCCATATGATGTCAACAATATCCCTTGTGACACATCCTCTTCTGACTATGGCCTGAGCATCTGGCATTTCCCTGGAAATGTACGACAGCAACTGTTGTTGGTTGATCTCAAGTGAAAGTTTACTTGTGTGCTATATAGTTTGAACATTCTTTTGGGTCATCTTACTTTTAAGTCCATCTATTTGGATGGCTGTCAGCACCTCCCACATTTTTTCTTCACCTCTTCTAATTGGTCATATGGCTGTACTTTCATTTAACCTTTGATTCACAGAAGTAAAAGGGAGTAACCTGGAGCAAGGCCAGATAAGTCTGGCACATGGGGCAAGAGAAGCATTCTGGTTTGGGGCAAAAATTGTTGGCTGCATGAACAGGTAGATTGTCATGGAGGCAAAGCCATTGCCCTATCTGCCACTAATCAGGTCTTTTTGGTATGATCACTCACTGTTACACAAGCTTTTCAAAACCTCTAAATCATTTTTGTTGCAATATAGCATAAAGAAATAAAAACCATGGCAGGAACACGTATATGCACATCCATGTTCATTGCAGCATTATTCATAGTAGCAAAACTATTGAAAACACTTAAATGTTCATCAGCAAAATAATGGATAAGAAAACTTTGGTATATAAATAAAATGGAATTCTGTGTCTCCTTGGCAACAAATTTCCGTGGGCAAAAGTTGTCGTGGTATAGAAGTCTCAACCAGGTCCACAGCTGGGGGATCACTACGATCAAACCATGGCTGGTAAGTCCTCACAGAGATAGTCTTAGATTCAAAATCTTCAGTTTTATTTTTTAGCTATCTCCAACAGCCAATATATCTTTAAAAGAATGCATAGGAAGTATGTTTCCTCCTATTGTCAAATCGTCTAGTATCAGTCTATCAAAGGGTCGATGACTTGGTTTACATCATGTTGGAACATCTACAGAATTATGAGATTCAGAATGGTAGTGGCAGGAAAGGGAAACAGACATATACTCATAATGTTCTGGATGCCTC
>PVJH01014634.1:0-56334 GCA_004026705.1 Nesogale talazaci | reverse complement strand
TTTCTCATGTTGTTGCCCATTATTTCTTTCAGAATTTTACTTATAGCACTCCATTATCTTCCTGTCTTATAGTTCCTGCTGAGAAATCCTCAACTCCCTCAAATGTACATTCTGCTTCTTATAACCATACTAAAGTGCAAACCAAACTCATTGCTACTAAGTCAATTTCCACTCAGATCCACTCTTTTTTTTTTAAAAAAAAGCATTTTATTTGTGGCTCATACAGCCCTTATTACAGTATATACATACATAACCACCCTTTTACAGTGTATTTGAAGCTATAGATTTCACAGGAACAGACAAGCTCTACTTGATCATACAAAAGGCCTGTGGACTTAAACTGCCAAATGTGCAGTTTCTACTAGTCCCATTATGCTCCTTTGAGGAGCCAGACTGGACTTTAAGTTATTCTTCCCTGCTCTTGCCTTCATCATTGAAGGCTCATTATAAATGTTAGCTTCTAGGTAATGATGTGAGTGATATATTTTGTCTGTATCCTGGATATTGTTTTTATTTTTAATAGAATTCGCCTCTCTCTTGAAGGTCTTTAAAAAATATTATCTATGCTAGTATTTTTCCAGCTACTCTCATCCTACAGGATAAGTCTGTACTTACTTGAATATGAGCAAATCTTGTCATCAGGTAGTAATCACCTTCCTCAGGCATTGCCAAAGATCAAGATGTATAACTATTCAAATGAGTTGATATAGTTAATAATTGTATACAAAATATATCTCTGAAGTATATCATGTCTCCTAAGAAAATAAAGTAAACCAGCTATGTAAGCTATTTTTCCCCTTTGGAATTTTTAGAAATACATTCTGCAAATTTTGCTGATAAAAAATGTTGTATTTTTGTTGTCCTGCAATAACTAATTCTATTTATTCTGAGAAGATTTTCATCTGTCTTACCATCGTTATTAAAAAAACTCAGAGCATGTTTTCTGCTGTTTTCCATCCAAGGTTATATATTAATAACAGGAGTGAAATGAATATGGAAATGGAAAGATCACCTTTGGGTTTTCTTAAGCCAATGGAATTCTAACAACATGGGTAGCCTAACAAACAAAAGCTGTATGACACTATGGAAAAAGAAGTGTGTAATGTGCTGTTGCTTAAACTTAGAGGTTTTCCAACCCCAAAACTGCTTGTTATTGTGACCCAGGAATGCATATTCAAGATTTTACATTGCGTTTACTACCATCTGCCCAGACTGACAAGATGATACTCCCCTTCCTATCTGTTCATGGAACCAGTTAGCTCACACTCTTCTTCTGCTAAACTCCCTGTCTTGACTAATTTTTCTCAGCTTAACCTGGAAGTAATGGCTGTCATTTTTTCCTTCTTGGTATGTACCTTAAAATAATTATTGCTGTAAGATATTTTCTGATTTTTTGTTTGGGATTTTATTGGTTATTATCTTAGATGTATTTTTTTACTACGATTTTTTTTAACTACGATTAACCTTTTAAAATTTTTTATGTGTTTTCCCTCCTTTCAGTATCTGAAAACCAGATTGACGAACCTATTTCGACAGCAAGTAGAATCAAGTTTCCTGGGGTGGGCTGGGATGGGAGTGTCAGTAGGTGGGGGGTAGGAAAGAACAGCAGAGGTCAAGGAGTCAGAGAGGATGAGGATGCTTTGACATTGATTGTGGCAGAAATTGTTTAATAGTGATTGAAGTGATTGAATTATGGAACTACAGGATATCTGTATTCGCTTCCAATAGCTATTTATAGGACAAAACTAGTTTTAGAGAATCATTCTCATCTCTCCTCTTTGGAGGTAGTTTGGTAGTGAGTTTGTTCCAATGACTGTGTGATTTTTTTATGGCAGATTAAGTATACTATAGCTTTCAGAAGTTAGTGGAAAATTCTATTTATATTTGAATTATATTGTCCCATGAACTTTTTGAATTATTCTAGATTATGTCTATAAATATTATGAATTATATATATATGTGTATATAAATAGGTAGACAACATAACATATATCTCATCACCAGGACCAGTTTTAGAACAAATTATTTCATTTTTTCACTATTTTTTTTTTTTAGTTTTTTAGGCATCACTACCCTCTGGTGGTGGGAGTAGGAGGCTCCACCTTTGCTCCTGTGAGCTGGAATTGAACCTCCATCCCAGTGGGCCGCAGTCCTGTGCACAACCACTACGCCACCAGGGCTCAGCCCATTTTTTTACTATTATTAACTCCCCATCCACTCAATGTCCCTCGCCAAAACCATCAAACACTCTTTTTTTTGGCATCACTGCCCTCTTGTGGAAGTGGGAGGCCAAGCCTTGCTCCTGGAGAGTTGCTGCTGGATTTGAACAGCCAACCTTGTGGGTTGTAGTCCCGCACTCAACCACCATGCCACCAGGGCTCTGCCCCATCATTAAACACTCTTAATTAGACATTTTCTCTATAAATTTATCTATCCTAGATCTCATATAAAGAAAAACATATAAATGTCAACAATTGCGAAACACAGAAATATCAGTTTAAAGAAAGCAAAAAAATAATATTAGGATGCATTTAAAAATGATCAAACAGATAACTAAAAACAAAGTGCTAAATTTCCACCCAACTATGTCTATATTAATCTACAATAAAAAGCACTTTCTTTGTTTAATTTTCAGAGATTCTCCAAAGGCTTAATCTATGTGGAAACTCTGAATATAGATTTTAGTCTTCTGAAAACTGGGGATCAGAATTTAAACTTTAATACAGTTCCCTGCCTTGGATATTATTACTTATAATCCTCAGATGACAAATGCTGGTATTCTTACATGTAGATTGATCTCACATCTTACTTAGCTTGCTTATTGTTTTAAGATAAGTCTTCAAGAATCCAGACACTATATTTTGATAGCTGTGTACCATGTGATTTATTCATTACACTCTGCTCTATCATGCAAATATTCAGTATTTCTTTATGAGATCAAGTACATTAGATTTGATTAACTAGATAAACAAATCCAGGGACACTAATATATGTATAAGAAATAGCCCTCTGGACTGAGCCCGGTGGCATAAGTGGTTGAGTGCAGGACTGTAGGCCGTGGGCTTGGCTGTTCAAATCCTCTCAGGATTGGCACTGGGTAGCACCCACGACCACCAGAGGCAGTGATTGCCCCCCCCCCAAAAAAAAAGAAATAGCCTTCTATCTGAGTAATCATATATCAAGAAAATATCCGAGGCCAAGCTAGATTAGTCCGTAAATATGATATTGACCCATAATTCTGAGATTAGTCCATAAATGACTCTTTAGACTCACACAGCCACACGCAGTGATAGAGAATGCAGGAGGAACAGAGTTCAGTGGGTAAAAAGTCTTGTGGATCCAATAAAAGTGGAATCATCACAGGGCTGGCTCAGGTCTCTGCCCTGTGGCATGGCTCACTGTATTTCCAGCATGGCTCCACATGGCTTGTGAAAAAGAAGATGAAGGCAGAGAGCATGTGTGGTCCACTTCCAAGGGGAAAGAGAGGAAGTTGCCAGAATCCTCATAAGAAGGTTATGCCCACATGTAGGCATCATCAGGCTGTGACCCGATTGATAGACTCGACTCAATTCCTACACTTATTTATCAAATTGAGATAAAGCATATAAATATTACAGCAAGTATTGAGTAAGGACATGTCATAAGATGTCATCATTCATAGCTAAGGGTTTATTTTACCATTATAATCCCTTTATATATCTATGGTTCATATGTGTCCCTGTTTCATTTCAGAGACATCATTATTATTTTACTGGGAAAGATTAGAAATCACCCCATGGACATGTTATTTCTATTGACAGTATGATTAATTTAGTAAATGATTAAGAATTTAAGTTACTGTTGAGAAATGAGAAATATACATGTGCAGAGTCAATCCTTAGACAAAAATAACTGGATTGTTACTTTGTACAGATCAAAAACTCTAGACATTGGGCACTGTTTACTCAAACAGTGAGTATTGGAACTAGGAAAGAATGTTCAATCATGCTCAGTCACAAAATTAGAACTATGCCTGCCGAACTCAGACATGTCGGAATAACACAGTGTTTGAAAGGAGAACACATTGTAGTCTTAAACTGTTAACTATTGGGTACCCTCATATCCAGATATCTGAACCAAAGTTCAATGACTTCCACATGCATATTTTTTATAATAATCATGTATTATTTTTATACTAGGGTGTTACAAGCTTAAGTCCAAAGGAGCAATTTAGTTCCTTCAATATGCTACAAGTGTATTGATAGCAAAGTTGTTTGCTCAATGGGATTTTCAAATTGGATCCTTCTTTTGTGGTTTATGAAGGATGCTGTGCACCTCAAAAAGAAAAAGTCCTGGTTATTTATAGCATGCAGTCAGGGAACACAAAGGACTGGATAGACACTCCTTCAAATGTGTCTCCTTGGGAACATACTACAGGGATTTTTCTTTCATTGGGTGATTATATAAGTAATATTAACCATTTTCCACAGTTGACTTCCTTGGTTAATCCAGCAACAAAATTAATGTCTCCCTGTCTGAGGTAGACATTCCACACCCCACCCATCACCCTCCCATACACCCCAGGGCTGGAGTTGGCTTGGATTGAGCACCGTTGTCCTAGTGACTAGAGATTTGGGGTGACTGGCACAATGTTGCATGCCAGAAGTTGGCTTGGTCTTCTCCCTCTTCCTACAACTTGAGAAACTTTCAGCTGAAGTGAGGTCTCTCTGATGAAGTGGTTTTTAAAATGTGCTAGCAGAGTGGTCATAGACAAACAATGACCATTCAATAGGCAAATCACTTTGTTGCTTCAGGGACTGGGTCAGAATAATATATGAAGAGAACACTGTGTTGGTATCTATCCTTATAGTGAGGGTCTCGTACAATAATTCTGCTTTTATAATGGTGCACTTCAACATGCATAATGGTTTCTAGGTGCATTTGCACAATGAGGTACTTCCCGGTTTCATCGCTGCTTGTTAGAGATGCATAGAATTCCGTTGTGCATATGTACCAGAGTTGTTTTTTATCTATTAGTCTACTGATGGGAGTTTGGGATGTTTCAAGCTTGAACTATTTTGAACTATTCTGAGATGAATGTAAAGAGTATATTTCTCTGTGCTATGACTCATATCTTTGAAGTATATCTCCAGCTGAAGTACTGCTGGGTTGTAAGGAATTTTTATTCACAATTATTAAGTAGTACCATATCATTTTCCAACAGGATTATACATGTTTAAAAGCCTACTAGCTGTGTATGACTTCCAATCTCTCTGCATCATCTAAATATTTGTTGTATTTTTGGAATTGGGCTGTCAGTTTTCATTTTGTAAGGGAGTTTTGATTTGCATGTCCCACATGGCAGATGATTGCAAGCATTTTTTTTAATATGTGGAATTGTGTTGTATTTGTAGATTGGTTTAGTAATATTGACATTTCCAAAATTTTAGCTTTCCTATCAGTGAAGACAGAACATTCTTTCATTGCTTAGATCTCTTGTGGGTCCTTGTAATAATGTTGTGTGCTTTCTTTATAAAGGTATTTTGTTTCTTGAGTTAGGTTAATACGGAGGTATTTAATCTTTTGTGAGACTCTTGTGAATGATATTTTCTTCATGTCTTTTATCGGAGCTCTTTTTGCTGGTACAGGAATACAATTTATTTCTGTTTGTTAATCTTATATTCTGCCAATATAACAAATCCTACTTCAAAGTTAGAGAGAAGGACCAGGAGAAAGTTGAGGCTCCCATAGAAATTATAAAGTCGCTGAACCCCAGTGGCGTTAAGTGGTTGAGTGCGGGACTGCAACACTCCGGCTTGGCGGTTCAAATCCAGCGGCCGCTCCCTGGAGTGGCACTGGGTAGCGCCCACCACCACCAGAGGCAGTGATGCCCACAAAAAAAAATTATAAAGCCTAAGAAGCATTCTATAGGGTTGTAATGAGTGAGATTTAACTCAGTGACAGCACTTTTTATTAATGTATGACATATCTAATAAGTTAAACTTGATCTATCATGTAACTCTTCTATGAAAGTGTTTAAAAAAAAACACAAGTGCTCTATGAATCTTTTGTTGTTGTTGTTGTTGTTGGGCATCACTGCCTCTGGTGGCCGTGGGCGCTACCCAGTGCCGCTCCTGAGAGCCGCCGCTGGATTTGAACCGCCAAGCCCGTGGGTTGCAGTCCTGCACTCAACCACTGACGCCACCGGGGCTCAGCCTGTACTCTATGATTATTTTGTCTTCTGGAACATATCCCTGTTTCAAATATGACAATTTCAGTAAAAGTAAACACTTTTGATCCTAGATTAAAACAAAATTTTCAAGGAAGTCTTGAAAATGATTATAAAGATAACAGAATCACTATTCAATGATCCGAGGCCAGTAACTTACAAAACAATAGAAAACAAACAAACAAACACATTTAAAAACCCTATGGAGAAAAGACCTGCTCTGTAGTTTTGACAGATAACAAGTGTTCATGTTTCTTATTAAGGAAAAAAACCTTGATAGCAGAATCATGTTGCACTTTGTGTTGACATTAAACAGGTGATTATTGAAACTGTTTGCATTTTCATAGAACTGATATGCATTTTCCTTCCCTAAATGCATAGAGAAATTACACAGATTGTCTTAGAGAAAACAGTTAAGATTAGTAATTTATTCTCTTTTGCATTTTATTAAACTTTAGTGAAAAATAAATAGATCTCAGAAGACAGAAAACTATTTATTTTTCCATATAACATTATATATTTGTGAAACAAATTAGGTCACATGATGGTTCCCAACACTTCACTATAAAATTTCACTCAAGGGTCTGAGCCCCGGTGGTGTAGTGGTTGTGCATGGGACTGCAGCCCAGTGGCATGGAGGTTCAATTCCAGCAGTGGAATTAAACAACGGCTGGGTCTCCTACTCCCATGACCAGAGCGCAGTGATGCCTCCCCGCAAAAAATTTCACTCAATCAGTTATCATTTTTTAGAAAGCATATTGAGAAATAAAAGTTCTTATTTTTTAATATGTTCCTATTTGAAGGCTCAAATAGATAAGATTTTGTAATGGAATTAATTATTCTTATACTTCTCACCTATGATTTGCACTACTCAATGAAAACTTTGATTTGAATATAAACATTCTTTAAGTTTAAACATTTGAATATAAATATTCTTTAAGTTTAAAAATTAAGTTTTAATTTTAAGAAGGATTCCAGATTAAAGGTTCCATTGAATGCTCCCCACTTTTATGATGGGTTTATAAGAATGCAATGGATTACTCAATAGGTATTTAGGTATCATATTATTTTCCTCATAATTTAGATTAAGATGACATCTTACAATAATGTCAGGTTCATTATCATCTTTTGTTGCCAAACATGTAAAGCATATATCAATGAATTCTAATTAAATTTAACTAATGGGTATCCTGTCAAGTCCATTCCAATCCCTGGTGACCACATGCATGCAGAGTAGAAGGCCTCGAAACTTTGCAGAGTTATACATTTTCAGAATTAGATTGTTGACCATGTATTTTGAGGTATCTGAAAATATTTTGTCTAATCATTTGATGCTAAATTGTTTGAAGTGCAACAAGGACTTTGAATAATGTATACACTCTCAAAATAGTTATATTAAATACAATGTCATCTTCCCATTGTATCGCCATATATTTTCATATCTCTTTGGTACATGTGTTTGAGTTTGTATAAACCTTGTCATGGCCTAAAGGTAGACCTGGCGGCTTTGTCCTTACACGTTTGATTGCTTCTATGTTATCTGTCTTGAATGGCAACTGCAAGGGCTGCAGTCCAAACCACCAGCCCTTCCCCTGGAGAAAGATGCAGTTTTCTACTCCAATAAAACATGTTACCGCCTTGGAAGTTCACAGGACAACCCTACCCTGCCCTAGGGTGCACTCTGAATTGGAATAGCTTTGATGGCAGAGAGTTTGTTTGTTTCTTATCAGAGATTCAAACAAATGCAGTAGAGTCGTTTCGAAGGGAACTATTTAAAACCTGAGTAAGTTGGTATTAAGGATTCCCGGTGGTGGAGTGGCTCTGCTTTGCGCTGTGGACCTCACGGTTGGCACTTTGAGACCATCAGCAGCTGCAAGGGAGGGAGATTTGGCTTTCTGTTCCTGCATCAGTTACAGTCTCAGACCCACAGTGAGGTCACCACAAGTCAGCGTGGACTGGCTGGCAATCAGTTTGTTTGGGGAAAGTTCATTTTAAACATAACAGGAAAGAGCAGAAAGAAATATTGGTGTTCCAACTATCTTCTAGGTATTTTCTTTAGTTTCCTGTATTTCATTGGGACATAGCAAATAGTGTATTAGAACGGATGGCAGCAGCATTGAGCCGCCATAAGACAAAGTTGAGCTCCTTGTTCTAGGAACTCTCTCTAGACTTGCTGGGAGTTGCTGGGAGTGGAGCTCATTTTTAAAAGGAAATACCAAGGTTACTTAGAAAAAGGATGAACTATCTCAGATTTTGACATAAAAGGTCCAAGGCAATAGCAATAGAACGTCCCTGAGAAAAGAATGAAAATGTTAACTAAAATAAAATGTTAACCATTGTTTTGCTGGCTGCATTTCTCTGCAAAATACTTTTCTTAAGCTTAACTCTAGCTTCGGGCAGTCTCTGTGGTCTGGAGTGTTACATAGTAGTAAGCAATGAAAGAACAAGATGTTCCAATAGCAATAGAACGTCCCTGAGAAAAGAATGAAAATGTTAACTAAAATAAAATGTTAACCATTGTTTTGCTGGCTGCATTTCTCTGCAAAATACTTTTCTTAAGCTTAACTCTAGCTTCGGGCAGTCTCTGTGGTCTGGAGTGTTACATAGTAGTAAGCAATGAAAGAACAAGATGTTCCAATTATTATTTGCAAATTGAATTATAGTAAATGTATTGTGTGCTTTAGAATTGGGACTTAATAAAGTAATAGTGTAGTTGAGGCACACGTGAAAGTCATGTGGGCCTTTCTACAATGTAAGGACTCAGAATCATAATCAGATTAATTAATTAATTAATGAGATGATCTGATCTAAATTTCTTCTGAATCCCTCATCATTGCATTTTTACCCTGATTATAATATGTTTCCATGAGTAACACAGAAAAACTACCAATTGATATCCATCTTCAAGTGCTGGGAATCTATAAATATTATCAACATGTGCCTATATACTGTAGTTTAACTCCATAAATACATAAATAACCAGAAAGTAATATTGTATCTTTTGTTTTGTTTTGTTTTGTTGGGGGGGGCATCACTGCCCTCTGGTGGTCGTGGAGCTACCCAGCCTTGCTCCTGGAGAGCTACCGCTGGATTTGAACCACAACGCCTGTGGACTGCAGTCCCGCACTCGACCGCTACACCACCAGTGCTTAGCCCCAAGATTGCATCTTTTAATTTAATAAATACACTCATGGTTTGAAGTATTTGAAAACTCAACTGTTTTATGAAACTTAATAATTTAAAAATCCATACTTTTTTATTTCCCTACTACAAACCTATAGTTTTAGACAAGAAAGTCTGTTTGGAAATTATTCTTTTATTATTTTCTTACACACTGACTTCTTAGCTACATAAATTGAACCCATTTTGGATTAATAGTTTATATACACATAGCTGTTGCCATTTGTCAATGTGCAGAACTGTGGTGACGTGTGTTGCTCTGAGATTGAAAGCTGTGTCATGGGTACTTCTCAAACCAGCAAAGTCACACAAACTATGAACATACGCTGGAAGAGGATCGGGCTGTTTACTTCAGAGGTATTTGACATGGCAAATCTAATGGGTAACTGAAACATTGTCAGATACTGGATGAGTCAGGAATAAAAGCAAATGCTGTCAGAGAGAGTGACAGAAGATGAAACCCTCGGGTTGGAGGTGACTCCAAATATGGCTGTGGCCTGCGCAAAACAGAGTTCACCATGATGACATGGACGGATGAAAACCTGTGGGACCTTCATTTGCTTGTAGGCTATAATCAACATTGGAAGAAACAGCTGAAAATATCTATTAGTACTCAGAATTTATAATTCACTAAACATGATTCTGGGAATATTGGAAGTTGTCAAAAATCAAGTGGAATGTATAATATATTTAATTACCTGAAATGTACTAGTATTTCCACTTTTACTGAGGAAATCATATCATGTACTATAGCAGAATTTACAGATTCAAGAGAAATTATATCGCATTCATCATCAACAAGAACATATCAAAGATATGTATCATGAAGTCCAGTGCTTTCTCTGATAGGATAAAGTAAATCCAGTCAGTACAAATCCAGTACTTATTTAAATTAACCACTAAAGACAGTAGGAAGAAATGGAAAAATTTTACACAAAATTTCAGCCTGAAATTGATCATACAATTAAGCCTTGATAAGTATGGGTGCTTAGAATACAAAAGCTGGATATGAAGAGTAAGAAATAGTAGTTGAAAAATATGGCCTTGGTGCAGCTGGATACCACAAGAGATAATTTTTCATGACCAACAACTTCTTCACAAATAGCATTTTCAACAATACAAAAGACAGTTATATATGTGAATTTAACCCAATTGAACAGAGAGAAATAAAATTGACTATATCTGTGGGAAGAAACAATGGTAAAGTTCAATATCAGTAGTTAAAAATGTAACCCTAAGCCAATTGTAAAGAGACCAATTGTCATATATAAGTCGAAGCTAGAAAAAATTGAAATAAAATATGACCTTGAGAAAAACTTATAACCTGAATTTTAAGCACATCTCAAGAACAGATGGAATTCCTGGAACACTAGTGACAGAAAGCCTGCTAAGTTGTGGAATGGCATCAAGAATATAGTTCATGAAGAGTGGTCATTATGCTAGACTAGATTGACTAGAGAAACAATTCCAGGGACAATCATATATGTATAAACAAGTGCTTTATCTCAAAGGGTAACTGTGTAGCAAGACAATATCTCATCTCGATACAGATCAAGTCCCAAAGTCTGATACTAGCCCATACAAGTGACACTAGTCCATAAATCTCTCTTCAGATTCATGCAACCACATGCAATGATTCGGAAGAAGATAACAGGCCAGTGTGAGAAGTCTTGTGGATCCAATGGTGGTAGAACAATCTCCAGGCTCTTTCAGGTCTCAGTGTGGCTCCAGTAGCTCTTCAAATGATACAATAGCATAAAAGTGAAGCAGAGAGAGAGAGAGCTTTTGCAGGTCTCAAAAAATTGCCCTTAGCTTGTCATCAGGAAGACCAAGGCAGAGAGAAGAAGTTTCCAGAATTCCCCTGAGAAGGCCCTTCCCACAAAGGGCATCATCAGTCTGTTTTCTGATTGACAGGATAGACTCTACACCTACACACTTAATATTCTTAAGTTGGATATGTAGCTGCCACAATAATTAAAAGACTGGAAAGATCAATGTCAGAAGATGACAGAAGAGATTCTGAAATTTTTTAAATCTAGAGTAGGTAAGACAGATGAAGAAAATGATGAAGTCAAAGAGATGGACAGAAAATTCAAAGGCACAAGAAGACAACATAAAATACTAAAGTGACAAAAAATATCTGCATTTAGAAATTCTACAAGGAAGAACATGCTCAGCATATCTGAAACCAAAATAACCCAAGGGGGAAAAATCAGCCCACGAGTTTCAATATTCTATTGATAAAATAATTGAATAATGTAAGAAGCACTAAAAGAATATATAAGGAATACTTAGAGTCACTTGTAGACAGAAAGATATATACAAATATGTTTGTCCTCAAAGAATCCTGCATTCAATATTTTGATGCAATATACATGTCTTTAAATCAAGGTTTTTCTTTTGGATATATTTTAAAGAGATAACATTCACTTTTGAAGAACAATATATACTTTTATGAATTGTGTTTGTTTCAATGAAAAGTCTAAATTTTCAAATTGCTTATTGTATAGCTTACACATTTTATAAAAAATAGCATACAAACCAGATTTGTGAATATAAAATTAAGAAAATCAGGAATTGTTTTGGCCTTTTGGATTGTATTTCAAGTTTGCATTAGTTGCGTCCGAGGAGAACTTGACTTTACAAAGTGTTGTAGATCCTTCAGGCGATCTGGTGACCCCATGGATTGCGTGCTGTGCTGCCACTCACCAGGTGAGAAGATCGGAAACACCCAGGTTTTCAGAGGGAGAAAGGTAAAGCTTCCTGCCTGATTTCTGCCAGCAAAATGTGCTAGGATTGGCATTGGCTTCATGGCAGTGAGTTTGGTTTGGGTTTTGCTTTGACACATAATGTCTCTAATATTTAAAGAGGTGATTTATTCTCCATTGCAACTAACGCAAATTTGGAACAAAGTAAATTGCAAAATATTAAATATTAAAAAATGGAGTGCATTCTATCTGAGATGATTGAATCCATATACTTATTAAGAAAACATAAAGACACTTTGTTTTAGTAAGTATCCTTGAAGCCATATGTGTTCAGAGTAACTGAAGTAATAAGCAATTTTATAATATGAACAGAATGAAGAAAATTGCTTATTATTAATCAAGTCTGTGGCAAAATGCTACAAAAGGGACCTAGGCAATTTTCTCGCATAAAAAAAAATTTGCTCTTGCTTGCTTTAATTTTTGCTAGAGAGAAGAGATGACATATTAGATGAGAACTTCATGAATATTATTGTGTTGTCAGGTTCATTTGAGGAGACTGACTACAAATGTAAAATCGAATAGTCATTGTTGCTTCCCTAGCCACGCTTTATGCTTTCTCCTGACTGGTTGACATGTCTCACAGTTCCTGATAACGAACCACTGCTATTTTAAGTGCTAACATAGCATTTATCCATCAAAGAATTCCTTCTCTAGTACATTGAACTAGAGGAAAACCTCATAAAGAGATTTGGGGTTTATGATATTGAAGGGAGGATGGTGACATTTAATCTTATATCAGAATTTTTCTCAGCCTAATTAGTTAACAAATATGAAATTTATTTTTCCCTAAGGTTTGTATATATTCTGTTCCCTACACTTTTCTTGGAAACCCTGGAGAAAGGATTTACCATACTCATCTGAAGAAACGAATACATTTTCTTCAGTTTCCCTTTAGAATGTCTAATTGTGTTTTTATAAATTAATTCTTTGTTTAAGTTTCCTCTTTAATATTATTCCACCATTTTCAATACAAGGTAAATATTTTCAGGTCAATGAAGAGTTTAATATAAATATTTTAATGCATTTCAAGATGCATTATTTCTACAATTTTTATATCATTATATCCTATAACCAAAAGCTCATTCATGAATGTCAACTATATGCACACATATAAAAACATTAGCTTAGTGAGATAAACCAGATTATTTATAGGACATATCCTATATGCTGGCCTATGAATAAAAGCATTCATGATTGTTTATAACATTCCAAATAATTTTATATTTTTTATTTCAAAATGATGTTGACTGAATATAGCCAGATATAAAATACAAGCATTTATGCCATTTGTCCTTAGAGAACTTTTAGTACTTTCTAATCCAGATCTGCTTTCAGCTAAACTTTAAGTTTGAATTTCTATTTAATTATAGAGGAAGAACCCATCCCACACCTCATTTTGTGGTGTGATTACTCTATTATATGGATACATTTAGGGAAAGAAAATCTTGCCTTTGCTAACTTTAGAATTTGTAGTAGCAGTCTATTACAGTGTGACTACACACTCTTTTGTTTTTCAAGTAGTGATTTACTTTCAGGGCCAGCTCAGGGTGTTCAAAAACCCTGTGTTTGGTAATGTGCATGTAGATTATGAATGATATCCTCTCACTCCAGAAAGGCACATCAAATTACAGATCCTGGCTTTGCCTCTGCTGCTTCTCGCCCTTTCCCTCTCCATAATTCTGCCCCATTTTACAAAGGTCTTTCTATTCCCCTCAATAATCTTTATGTTCCTGGAATGTTAATAAGCCTCACAATAAGGGTTATTGTACAAATCCTTTATATTCAGACTCAAAAGCAGAACTAAAAAACAAACTGACTTCTTGTATGTAAACTTTCTGAAACTTGAGTCAATAGGTTTATGTTCACACCTTTCCCCTATAATTTTAAATGTCAGCTGTAAGGTCTCCCTCTATCCACTTCAGCTCTAAGCTTAGCGTTGTGGTAATCCTGTAACAGTGCTTTTTACCTTGCTACTCTAACTCCACAATGTGTTCAGAGATAAAATTCAACACATGGCAGAGATTTGACACTCACAAAAGAAGAATGGGAAAACATGAGGTGAATACATTCTAACTGGCCACAGTGTAAACCCTTTTACTAACGGAGCCTGAGGTAAGTGTTAGACTCTGATCCCAGTGTGGAGGATCAAGGCCACCAGCCACAGCACTGGAGAAAGATGAGACTACTATATACTACAAAGATTTATAGTCACAGAAACCTTCCTGAACAATTCTACTCTGCCATCACTCTGAGTCTGATTTGACTCGAAGACCTTGGATTTCACTAGGTTTTGGTGGAAACATTTGAAACACCCAGAGTTTATGATAGTGTCCTTGAAATGATAGAGGAACATAATCGCACTGATCCTTATTAGACAAAGATTTCCATGAAATACTTTGCTAATTCATGTAAAATGTGAATTTGCATTTTGATATTATAATTGATAGTAGTGTTAAATCTAAATAATAACTGCCCTTTTACTTCTAACCTGTAAAAAATATTTCCTGAATCTTTGGTAGCTGCAGAGCTAATTACTTCTAGCCAAGCATGAGAAAGTATAGAGTAATAACCACATTTGCACATCTTGTTGCCATCATCATTCTCGAAACATCCTCCTTATACAATTGACGTATGTTCTGATTGTGGTAGGAGTTGTATGAGCCCCCAATAAAATGATTTATTTAAAAAAATCCAGTTAGACCACAGGATGTACACTGGTACAGATAAGAACTGGAAACATGGGAAATCCAGGACAGATTATTCCTTCAGGACCAGTGGTGAGAGTGGCGATACCATGAGGGTGGAGGGAAGCTGAGGTAGAAAGGGGGAACCAATTACGAGGATCTAGATATAAGGTCCCTCCTGGGGTACAGACAACAAGGAAGTGGGTAGAGGGATACATTAGACTATATACGATATGATAAAGATTTATAATAATAATTTATAGATTATCAAGGGTTCATGAGGGAAGGGGGAGAGGGGAAATATGAGGAGCTAATACCAAGGACTTAAGTAGAAAGAATAATGATGGCAACAAATGTACAAATGTGCTTTGCATATAATAGATGTATGTATTGATTATGGTAAGAGTTGTATGAGCCTCCAATAAAATGATAATAAATAGAGTAATGAAATCATATTTAAAAGCTGCCTACATTTTTCTGTGTTGAATTAGATATATAGATATATATCAAGTAGCATTCTTGCTTTAAATTTGAATATGTTTCTTCAGCTTTTTCAAAACAAATAAATGGTTGTAGATATTGCTAGTGGATGTCACACTCACATTAACTCATAAC
This sequence comes from Nesogale talazaci, assembly GCA_004026705.1. NCBI lineage: Eukaryota > Metazoa > Chordata > Mammalia > Afrosoricida > Tenrecidae > Nesogale > Nesogale talazaci. The sequence continues at coordinate 40,879 of PVJH01014634.1, read as the reverse complement.
ATGCCTCACACACTTCAGATAATGATTGCAACCACTTATTCATATCACAGAATAATAATAATGTCTACAATAATGTCTCAATGCTATGTATACCACACTAAACACATGGGTTCCCAGTGTAAATATTAACTGCAAATACAATAGAACCCTTGGCTTAGACACTAATTCATTCTAGGAGGAACATCAAGATGTGATGCATGAAGTTCTGAATCAATTGTTCCCATGAGAAATAACTGAAAATGTATTAATCAATTCTCAAACACCAAGTTTTTACCCTAATCTTGCCTTTTATACAAAAGAAAACATAGGAATTTCAAAGTAAATAAATTCAGCGCTAAATAATATAATTTAAATTAAAAATACAACATCACAAAATGTTAAACAACTGCAGTCTGACTCACACCTGAGATTGATAGGGTCTGGGTCTGTGGAAACAGATGTGTAGACAAGGAATGGGGAGAGAGTCATCGTTTGCAAGGGGAATCCCCTTTCATAAAATTAACTGGTAGCTGCTTTTCAAAATTGTTTTTCCTTTCTTTGTCTTTTATCACTAAGACCTGGCTGGCTTTTCCTAAAACAAAACAAAACAAAATAAATCTGTCTAATGTTGTCTGCTCTTGGCATTTCCTTAACTTTTTTCTAAAAGGGTTCACTGAATTATCACCAACAATATCAATAATATAGTGCGCCAGTTCTTTATCATGATGATTCTTAAAAAAAAAAAAAAAAACCTCTTAGGAACTATGTTTTTTTTAAATGTGAAAACAGAACAGAAAGCCATAAAAACTAAGAAAATTATAGCAAAACACTAGGAACACAGCCACAACACGTTTAAACAACACGTACTAACAACACCACCTAATGTGTAGTGACCAGAACACAAGCTTTTGCTTATAAACATCACATGCATTGTGTCAGATTCCAATGTTTTATTCGAGCTCCGATGAAAAAATTACTTGACATTTCATATCGAAATCTGATGATGTTGAGTACTGATGTGGTCGAGTACCAGGGATCTACTGCATAACTGAAACTGCTGCTGCCAGTAAATATATAGACTATCACACCTACAGTAGGACAGATGCTGCATCTTTGGGCTGTACATGAAAGGGATCATTTCACAGCTTATCCATAATTACAAAGATAATCACGAAGCCCTGGAGGTGTAGTATATGGTTGCAAACTCTAAAATCCGCAGTTGGAACCCACCACTTCCTCTTATGAGATATATAACTCTTTCTGATCCTATAAGATAAATACTGCCGGAAACAAAGGAGCAGTTCTGCTATGCCCCAAAGGATGCTGCTGTCTGAATTGACTTAGAGACAGTTTGTTGTTTGTTTGTTTGTTTTGGTATTCATAACTAAACACTTGCATAGATAATTGATGCATGAGATATTATTTTACAAATCATTTTTCTATTTCTTTATGTCTTTTATCCTTTTATATCGGTGGCATTTAAATTCAACATCTTTATAATCTATAATGTGGGAGGCATAATCAGCATAGAAATTACAGAATCCTAAACACTGGTGAAAAGAGATTAAGGACCACAAGACTCTGTCAGGATCTGAAGTGTCCTCTGTCCTCAGACACTACTAGAGCATAATATGACTGAGAACGCTTTCAACACCTTCTTGCAGCTGGACAATATCTTGCATGTTTTCTTTTATGTCCTCATTTCATGTCTAATCTGAATGACATGACAATTTATTAATCATTTAAGCGCATAATGGTCAATAATGGTCTTGTAGGGCTGTCGTGAGAAGAACACCACAAGCTGAATGGTTTATAAGAACAGAATTTATTACTGTAGATGCAGGAGATAAGAATTCTGACAGCAGTTTCAACCCTCCAACTTTGACTAGCTTCAGGAGCTTGTGAAGCATCAATAACTGTTATCTTTTTTTCATTCTTTCTTTGCATTTTTGTTCTTTAGAAGGTTACTGGTCAGATTGCATTAGGGTCTACCCTACTCCAGTGTAATAAGACTGACAACACCTTCAGAGGCTATTTGGAAACAGGCTCACATTCATAGGTACATGGATTCAGGCAGTGGTGAGAATAAAATAATTTAACAACAAGTTCACAGTTCTAATAAAAATTTTATGTTTTAAATATCAATATATTGAAAGGTAATCTTATATTTCATAAAGTTACTACCTAAATTAGAATGGTAAAATTGGTATATAGAACTGTATTGTGATAAGTTAAAATATTAATGAGAAATATGAAATAACTGACAAAACAATAAAATGTTATTTACATATTTTCATAATTTATCTTGATTGGCATTGCCACTTGCAATATCTTTCACTTTTATCTGAACGTCATTGGCTGTGTGACTAATCCTGAACCATCTTTTCACTATAGGATTAGGGTCCTATTCCTTTAAGCCAATTAGAAACAGGTGACTTCTCTTCTCTGAACATACTATGTTCATCTTTAAAAAAAAACACTTTCCACTTTTGCTGAGTCTATTGCAATTGTTCTGAAAATATTTTTACTTCTTTTTTTTGAGGAGGAGCGCATCACTGTCCTCCCAGCCTTGCTCCTGGAGACCTGCTGCTGGATTTGAACCGCCAACCCTGTGGGCTGCAGTCCAACACACAACCACTACGCCATCATGGCTCAGCCCCATTTTTACCTCTTTGAACACTATCAGAAATTGGACAATTCTGGGAATTTTTTAGAATGGTTTCTATGAAATCTTATAGATCATGAATATTCAATATGGCAATTAAAATATTATTAAATATGAGCAATTGTTTTTCAGTTGCTTCACATACCAAACATATTTCTTCAATATTTCACTAATCTGCCTCCACAATCTTGAGAAAATTAATTTATTCTTATCTTAAAATTGGCTACAACTTGCTTTTAAATGTCAACAATCTAGTAGATCTTCTCAAACTAATTGCCATGTTCTCCCAAAGTTTTTGCTGAGGATGTCTGTCAAATCTATTACTTTCTACAAATTTTATATTATTGAAGTCTTCTGAAGTAGTTAATTCATCCACACTTTTGTTCGTATGGATCCTTATGTCCCTATTGGTTCACTGTGTCCTAGCTTCTATTGGTTTTCCTAATGGGAGAATACCAGTGCATTCATAATACTACAAGGGAATTCGGGGTATATCACAAAGCTTGAACGAATGACAGCATGTCTTATTTGACACTTTTTCTCTTATGGTATATATTTCTTTACATAATTAAAAAATTGCAATGGAATAGAAATGTAGTATTTCATCAAAAGTATAACACGATTTAATGAAAGAATAAATTATACAAGCACAAATCCATCTAATTTTTATACCTATGGATGGAATGAACCTTAAGAGTGCTTAGAATATAATGTTGTGCATTTGAACATTAACAAAGAGTAAAGATTGTAAATTTGTGATTTCCATATTGGGTAACTACCTTCCTGCTCACCTTAGAGAAATCCCGGGTTAGGAGTTCCACTTTTCCAACCAGTTTGCTGAGCTCACAATAATTAATTATTGGTTTGCTGAGCTGGTGCAAACTGGCTAAATCCCACCAGTGGGTTTGACCTCGATATAAAATTTTGGGTGAGTCAAGTCAAGCTAAGAGTCACTAATCAATACACACTAATTAAGTTTTGATATTTACAGACAATTCAGTCTACTTTATTTTTGTAAATCAGGATGTGTGTTAACTAAATAAATTGATAAATTATGATGAAAATTCACTAGAATATACTATGCAGTGTACAGAAGGTTACTTTCCCCAGAATTTTAAGACTTTATTTTATTTTTCAACATAAGGTTATTCATTCAGTGATAAAGAGTGAATTCTAACATAATATGATAGTGTAGATCGATTTCCTTGGTAGGGATAGAAATCTCAAGAATCAATCTACTTCTTTTTTCTCTAGATTCTTTTCTTTTAAAATTGCATAATGTATCAGTAAGGAGTAATCTTCGCTGTACCAGAGTGATTAGACCAAGGGAAACGTGTCTTTCTCTCCCACACCAAAGAAGACGAGGTCGGCAGTGGCGATGCTCTCTCTGTCTGAGCAGCAACAGCAGTCATGGCATTGGAATGACATGCACAGTCACAGGACACAGTGGTTTGGGGGATCTAATCTGATCCCAGGCTCACCAAACCATGTGGTTTACAGAGCAAGAGATGCGGTTTGATAGCACAGGGGCAGTGAAATGACAATATGTTTGTATGTTAAATAATAAACTTCATATGATTCTGTCCCATTCATAGGGAACCTGAGGAGCACATTCGTTGCATTGCAATGATAGTCACTTTCTGAGGCAAACATTATACCTCCATCTGCTCTGGTCCTTATACATCCATCTGCTTCTGGGTTTGGGTTTTCTGAAAGAGCGCAAATGTTGTTAGTTTAATAGGTATCACTTAATACAAGGTTTCATTTTCCTATTTATCCTCAAAGATCCTAATTAGTAGACTTCCCATGCCCGTCAATCTTTTTCCATTTGACTCCCCTGAGCTATGACATCATGTTTTATATGATGACATTTCACAAACTTGTACACAATTTAAAAAGTTGAGTTTCCTTATAGTGTAATCAAAGTGTGAACTCTAAATGAAAATGTTTTCATTTAGAACTACATTTTTTCCTTGCTTTTTTAGAATGTCTTTTTGAGTAAGGACCATCATCATGATATTTGAACTATGTATTTCTTTTTTTTTGTACTATGTATTTCTATAACATAACTTTACTTCCTTTTATTTTATCTATTTTCACAATTTTGCAATTTAGACTAGAAAAACTCAATATTGTATTTAGTAACTTTGTTTTCTTTTATAATAAGAGTTTAATATATAGTCTATTGAAAGCAAAGGTATTAATATAAAAGTTAAAAATAAAGTTGTGATGAGAAATATGGACACAATAATGGAACATACAGAAGTTTAAGAATCAATTTATTAATTATATTTATATTGTGAAAATTAAAATATTGTCTATTCTATCTTTTGTAAAGTTGAGAAATAATATATGACAATTTTATTGAAATTACATTTAATATATATCTTCTTTAATTATGACTCATGTAAAACCAAATACAAATGTTATCTTACTTATGCACTTCAATTTGGATTTGATTATTTGACTTCAATTTATCATGAAAATTATGCATAACTATCATTATTTCACTCAAGAGACTTTGTCATGTCCATTTACAATTTTTTAAATATGTGTGTGTAGGTAAAAGGAGTAATGAGAGAGACAGCTTTTGTGAATTTTTAACATTAACAGAGCAATTTATGCAGATTTAAAGTCTACATTATATCTGAAATTCTCTGGGAAACTTCAGAGGTTGACATGACCCAGATCTTTCTGATAACTTCTGCCTCCGTATACTTTTCAGAGTCTATGTTCTTTTGAATGTGAGAGTTTAAATCTAAGCCTTTCAACTGTATATAGTTTAAATGAAAATTTTAGGGAAAGAGATGCCAAACTTAAACTATCATTAAAAATAATTTGACGATTGCACTTGAGATTACAGAATAAATTTTATACTTTTCATTCAGATTTACCTTGGAAGCCAGTGATATATAAATATTGAAGCCTATTTTTCTATTTAATAAAAATAAAAGAGCAAAAAGTTTCCATTTTGAATTATGCAAAAGTACTCTGGAAAATAAACCATGCATGTTCTTCTTACTTAATAGTTACTATAAAGATAATAAATATTTTGCTTTCTCCATTGTGAGCATAAATCTAATAAAATATTTTATAAATATTCTTTTTTGAGAGTTGTCACAGGAATACTGGTGAAAATACTCTTCTTTAATCCTTCTCTTCTTAACCTGATTTCCTTTATCTTTTTTTCAGGCCTTTCATAAAAAGCTTTTCAATGAAATTACTCAGCATTACAATGAAGTTACTCTGTTTTACTTATTAAAAATGCATTGTATACCCCCTCACACACATATATAATATTTCCTTTTTCTTCTAGCAATGGTTGTTTTGAACAACCTGGAACCAAATACAACATATGAAATCAGAGTTGCTGCTGTAAATGGAAAAGGGCAAGGCGATTATAGTAAAATAGAAATCTTCCAAACACTTCCAGTTCGTAAGTAATCTTTTCTATCGTGCTCTTTGTTGACATTCTCTTTTACTTACAAATTTAAAAGAAATTTCAAAATACAAGGGGAAGTGTCAACGCTTGGGGAAGTGAATTATGTCTTTATTCAAATAGCTTCTGAAGTTGGCAGCATCTCAGATTAAGAGAATATCTTAACTCCAGACAAGGAAAAGCGAAAACATGCATTGAAATTTTGACAGTAAAAAATTGCTTCCAGAATATGTCCCAGGTCCAAAGGCACCCTACTTATTCAGACTTTTATTAAGATGATTGTAGTGCTTAGATTTTATTCTGTGGAGCAGTGGAAAAATGTCTATGCGATATGCCAAAACATTGTTATTTTGTTGGGACATTACTCTTGCCTTTTCCTACAACTAAAAAACAGTCTCTAATATGTAAAAACTGGAACTATTAAGCTGATCCATTGCAACATTTACAGCCGGAAAATAATATCTTATTTTTGTGATCATTTTCTTTTGGTTTTGTGTAATCAGTTGATCTAATGTGCTGCCGTTAAGATAAATTTTAAAAGCTTTATTTTTCCCTTCTGTTGAATGAATTGTAATGCATGAGAGAAATTCTTACATTTCTTTTGGCTTTTCTATGTACAAGGAAGGATACCCAAAAGGCCCACAATACACCGATACACTTTTGATAGGTGACCAATTTTCTTTCTCTTCATAATAGCTATGAAATATTCTCTTTTCTCTCCACCCTCTGAGGTACTGGCTTTTTCATGACCTTGTTTATTTTTGTCATTAAGTAAATATTGACTCAAAATCCTATTTTCTGAGTATTTATTTTCCTAATCCACGTTCCAAATAGATGAAAACAAACAAATTCTACCAGGAGGTTGTGCACAACAGCATCACATCAATGCCACCCAGCCAGGAGCTCCTCTTCCACGTTCCACCACCGATGGCTCCCTTCCCAGTCACACTTCTGTGCACACCTACTCTATTTAAAATCTTAAGAGCATCTTGTAAATAAAATATCCTCTATGTGTATGAAAACACCAAAGGCATGTAGTTTTTGGTAGCAACAGAAAAAAATTAAAACATAGATTGATAGAGTTGGAACCTAAAAAAATTGCATTCAAATATTTTGTCACAAAATGCTTATAACTGTCAAGTAGTTATCTTCCTAAGTTGTTATATAACATAATTAATGTGTTTATATTTATAGGGATATTCTAATAATAATGAAGGTATGATTCTAATTCTAAAATCAAAACAGCTTGTTTGTTTTCCTGACTGACTTTGAGACCTGAGCAGTGAGCAGAGCAGTTGAACTTCAATATAAAATATTCAGTCCAATGATGTCAGGATTTGGGCATGATGCTTCTACTTTTTTGAATATTACTGTTTTCTAGATGAGTAAGAGGAAGTCCCTAGATTATATTACATCAAATGTCATACATAATAAATCAAGGGAGAACTTCATGCCTTTTGGCTACATGACAATGGTATTTTTATTAAAATGTAATTTCTATAGACATCCAATATGTATGTAACTAAGAAAAATGTTTTATTGCATATTTAGGTGAACCAAGTCCTCCATCAATCCATGGACAGCCAAGCAGTGGGAAGAGTTTTAAACTCAGCATTACCAAACAAGATGATGGTGGAGCCCCAATTTTGGAATATATTGTAAAATATCGAAGTGTAAGTACCCCATTTATTTTCATATGGCAACAACTGTTTTCAAATTTACTAAAGACATATGCTGGGTTCTGTGGAATGTAGACATATCTTAATATCTGTAAAATTGGCTATACATTTTCACATTTCCTTTCTAAAGAAACACATGAGATATAGCACAAATTTTCTTGTCATTCCTTCTGCAGTTGTTCATTTGATTATATTGGAGCAATTGCATTTTCCTCCTTTTCATATCTTACAATTAATAAGGCTTGTTAATAAATCATTAACACAATAATGATAAATTAATCATTAATAAATGAACAGCAAATGGTTTATTTTAGAATATATCACTGATAGGATAGTCAAAAATAGCTCAAATAAGATTAAACAGTTTGTCTGAAAACTGCAATGTTGTAGGTGTTAGTCTGCATGGAATCTTCTGGAAAGACATGGAGAACTACTTAACCCCAACCAGTCAGTGATAGAGTTAGCACGAACAGTTCTTCTCTAAAACACGTGGGTCATAATAAGTGGATATCAATTCCAGTATCACTAAGAAAGTAGAAAATTTAATAAGGGTAGTAGCATTTTATATACTGTCCATGATTATAATTTACTGTCAAATATAGCTAATATGATACAGTTCAAAAAGTAAGTAGATTCCATTTTAGGCAATAATTGAAGCACACACTTTATTTCCTGTTAACCTCCTTATTTCACTAGCCTTTGAAGAAAAAGCTCAAAGTGCCTTTAGATACCTCCTATTTATCCAGTAAATATATTTCCCCTCACAGTAAGATGAAGCTTTAAGTTTCTTCTCAGTTCCTTCACAAACTTGCATTCTGTTATCCCCGCCCAAATTCAGCCAAGCAAGCCTTCACAAAGTGCACTCAAAAAGTACCAAAAAATATTTTTAATATCAAAATAGAAGTAATTCTTTGGGTGCACTCACACATAGATAATTGATGAAAATTCAATTACTATGTGATGCTTCTTAAAACAGGGAATACTGTTTAATAGTGGTATTTTAGGCATTGTGGCAAAAGATCCCTGGTGACACTTTTGTGATAATTGAAAGACTGTCCAGTCAGCCTGTCTGTTGTGTGTTGTTTTCTTTTGTGTGTGTGTGTGTGTGTGAGAGAGAGAGAGACAGAAAGAGAGAGAGAGAAGAGAGAGAAGGGTTGTAATCTTTTACATCAAATACTTATGGATGCCTAGCAAGTCTTATGGATGCATTTCTAGTCAGTTGCGGTGACTGCAGATCAACTCAGTGCCACCCGCACTCTGCCTAGACCTGGACTTTGCAAAAGGCATGCATCATTTACATGTATCACAGAATACAAAAGGGAAGGTGAAAGATGACACTTTTACTCATAAACTTAAATTGAGGTATTCTCAGGAGCAGAAGGCTATCGATGACATTGGAAGGCCAAGATATGTGTGCAGTATCTGCACGTTGCCTGAGCCTGTGCTCCCTCTCTAACCAGAAGTGAGGAATGGGAGTAACCTGGTGATCTGACAGAGAGTGTCTCAGACATGACTGTCCTCATTAAAATAACAATTCTGACTAGACTAGTTAAGCCTTGCTGTACCCCCTTTTTTAATATTTTGTGCATTATCTAATTTTTAGTATTTGCTGTGTTTTTTCATCATTCTAGTGTTTATCTTTTTTGTATTTTGTCATTGCTGGTAACTTTCTTGATTCTTTGGTGTGTATTTTCTATGTTTTTCATTATGTGAAACGCAGATGGATGAATGTATAGAGACCATAACTAGAGTAAGGATTCCTGGGGGCAAGGGAGGTTGGGGTGAGTGGGTATGAGGACCTGATATCAAGGAGCACAAGAAGAAAGACGTGTTTTACTTTTGGGGGGGCATCACTGCCTCTGGTGGTCATGGGCACTACCCAGTGCTGCTGCTGGATTTGAACTACCAAGCCCATGGGCCGCAGTGCCGCACTCAACCACTTATGCCACCAGGGCCCAGCCAGTGGTTTTCTATTCATTTTGGTAATGATTGTAAAACATTGCTTGATATAACTAAACTATGGATTAGTATGATGTCTGGATTAGATCCTAATAAAATTATTTGAAAGAAAAATTAGGAAAAAGGGGAGAAAAATATGTATTTCATATTAGCAAATTTCTATATGCAAAATATTTTGTATCAAAACATCTATAGCATCATCTTCCTTAATATTATGACATAGCATTAGCTCTTTCAAAAATGTTATTGAGCATATATGTTATGTATGATTATCAACTTTTAATCCATTGATGGCTAAAATTAAATTATTGAAACCTAATTTAGGTATCTGCACTATATTTTTATATTGTCTAATTACCAATATGGCAAATTCAAATTTTTTTCAAGTAAGAATATATATTATCTGACAGATAATTCTAAAATTGATTCAACACTTTTTTTCAAATTTATAACATAAAACAAAGTTTAGAACTGGATCATTTGACCCTTTCTCTTCTTATCCCCTCCCAGTTCAAAATTCTTGCATCTTGTAATGGCCAGCATCCTCCAGGACCCACAGTTGGGCTCAGCACATTCAAGCCTCAGCACGATCTTTGTGGTTATAGGCTTCTTCCGTAAAATTGGCTTTATCTGCCCACCATAGCCATGCTGCTTCCAATCGTCGCGCCTCTTTCCCTGCACATACAGGGAATCCTTGCTCTTCTCATACTGGGTCACTTTGTGAGGCTGATGCTTGCCACACTTCTTAAAGAAAGTTCGTCGTGTTGGGGATACAGTGACCATCTTTACAGAGATGTAGTCTACACAGTATGCAGGAACCAGAGTGGCCATGATGCTCGCCTCATTCCGCTCGTGCATTGCCACATTACATTTCTGATACAGCATGACCAAAAAGAGAAGAAATCATTGAAAATATCCATTAAAGTTTACAGCCTGGAATGTGTATAGTATGAGTATAGGAATATTTGATATAAGCAAAAATTAAAACAGCTGGATAATAATTGATAGCTTTATGTCAATGATCTGAAATGGATTGACATTGGCCATTTTGCATTAGACAAACATATAGTCTGCTATGCCAGAAATAAGTAAAAAATTGAAGAGTACATTCATCATCAATGTGAACATTTTAAGATCTGTTTTAAATCACAATGCTGCCAATGATAAGATAACATCCATACAATTACAAAGAGTATCAGATTCAAACTTAACCAGTATCACTAAAACCAAAGAAGAAGATATGAGCTAATTCACTAATTTCTGTGGTTGGAAATTGATATGATAAAATATTCAAGCAATATACTTATTTGTGATTGGAATGTGAATTTTGGAATAAAAAAGAAACGGTAAACTTTTGGAAAACATAGACTAGGTGATAGAAGCTCGTAGATCCCATGATAGAATTTTGCAATATCCACCATGTGTTAGTCTGGGTAGACTGGAGGAACAAATTTCATAGACACGCATATGTATATAACGAAAAGTTTTATATACAAGATGAACAGGACATTGAGAAAACATCCCAGCCCAGTCCAGTTCAAAGTCATGAGTCTTATGTTAACCCATATGCCCGATACTAGTCTTTAATGTCTCCTTCTGACTCACGAAGTCACAAGTCAGTGGGTGCACAATCCCAGCGCTGGCAGGGGTCTTCCCATGGCTCCTCGTTTCCAGGGTTCAGGGTTCATCAACAGCATCCAGTGTTGGCAGAAGCAACTCATCGCTGGAAGGGGTCTCCACGTGGCCTCTCCATCTTCAGAGGTCTGGCTCCATCAGGGCCAAGTCGTGTGGCTTGTTCGGCTCCTCAGATGCTGCCATCTTATCTTGTCCATGATTCATCATCTCTGAGAACTAACTCCCAACCACTGGGGAAGATAGCTTCTCATCTTCATAAGGGAAATATCACGAATTTTCCCAGAGGTATCAGAAGAAAGCCATGCCCACACAGAGATCTCTTTGGCTACTCAACGGTTATCTGCAGATTAACAAGATAGACTCCACCCCTACATCGCAATCATGAAATGAACATAAGCGCATGACTGCCACAAACCATTTATTCACTATGAGCATATATATTTTAATAATATAAATAGCAACTAAACATGTGGGCTTGACAAGAAAAAATGCAGTAATTGACTAGTTATCTCTGGAAAAAATGATGACAAAATTCATTATCACTAGCTAAAACAGAGCCAAGGCCTAACTATGTGTGGAATAGACATACTGCAGACTATACATTATAATCCATAGCCAAAGGGACAATGTATGGAACAGTACTTGCCTGCAAATTCAGTTGAAGTTGAAGAAATGAAAACAAGTTCATGAGAGCCAATATACTCACTCACCTTGAGTGTCTCCCACCTGAGATGACAAACTGTCTCATTAACAAATTGAGTGCTTCCAACGTTCATGAATAAGTGTCAGTGGATTTGTGTGATGATATCAAGAATATTAATCATGATGAAAAGATCAGTTAAAAGGAAAGAAATATCAGTTATCAAGAATTCATGAGAGAGGGGGAGCCTGAAGGAGAGGGGAAAATGAGAAGCTAATATCAAGGGCTTAAGTAGAAAACAAATGTTTTGAGAATGATTAGGGTAGCAAATGTACAAATGTGCTTGACATACAATGGGTGTATGTATGGATTGTGATGAGTTGTTAGAGCCCCAAAAATGATTTTAAAAAAGAAATGTCTAATATGAAAAAACAAAATGCACAATATGTCCCTGTTTAGATGGTTACCCCATGAATCATTAAATCCAAGAGGGGTGGGGGGGCAGGAAAGAATTAATGGTCAAAAAATTTTTGAGGAAGACTCCAATCTTTATGGACCTATGATATGGAGATTATACAACTGCCATGTTTACCTCAAGCAAAGAAGACTAGTGGTACTTATGAAAATAAAAATTTACAAAATCAAATATGCATTATACTTCACATGTAAAACAATGATCATCCTCTCTACTAGAACAAGAAAAACATAATATGATGACAGTGAAAAAAAATTGAAGTTGCCAAGGTCCTCCTTTTCCTTGGATGCATGATCAGTGTCCATGACCAGAGCAATCAAGAAACCAGAGGACTTATTTTATGGACCAAACCTAAGCGCTGAACAAGGCATCAAGAAGGGAGGGGAAGAAGTTGTACACATGGATGAGTATGTTGGTGAAGGCTACTGGACTGTGGAAGAAGGAGCAAATTTGTGGGGAAAAAGTTTAGCTAGAATTTGCCTTACAAGTGAGATTGGACCTGAGACCGAGGAGGGCTAGGTCATGGAGAATGACACCACTGTGCTTTGTAAAAATAGATATACAGTGAAAAATTGGAAAGCCCACAGATATTTGAATATAGGGGAAGTATTTCTACCTATTTGGACTTTACTGGGAAATCCTAGTCGCTCATGAATTTTGCCATCTCTCTTCTCATCCCATCTTTGCCTCTCTCTTTCCTGACTAGCATCAAATATTTTCATCTAACATTATTTGAATTCATACCCTATAAAATATGGTATTATTATTGTATAATAATGAGGTAATGTATACAATGAGTAATTTTATTCCATACCACACAATTCTATCTATCCAAGAAACATGAAAATTTTCCATTTGATTTCTTCTTTGGACTCATATTTCTATGCACAGGGCTATGTGGTCTATGTTCTAGGAACAATGAAATTGAGGAATATATTCCTATTTGGTCCCTAACAGACTTAAAGTGTTATGTAGGACAAGATAAATTGCATAATAATATAGAGGAGATAAAAATGACTATGCAAAATGAACAAGTATGCACACATTATTGTGCGTTTTCGTAAATAAAGCACATGGTTTAATTCACTCAACCATTAAGAATAAGAATTTATTAGTGTGCAGCCACAGTAATAGAGAATTGTTTTTTCAACAGAAAATTAACTTCTCTAACAAGAATTTTGTAAGATTGAGCTCAATATAGAGAAAAAAAAAACTATGCTGTCATGTTATGTATCAAAAATGTTATAAATGCAAAATACTTTGCATTAAATGCAAAATACTTGTTATAAATGCAAAATACTTTGCATATAATAAAACATACTATGTGTAGTACCAATGTAATTCTATATAATTTAACAAATAGTTTATACATTATTCTTTTATTTCCTATTGTCTAAATTAGTACTAGTTATCGGATCATAGCTATATCTTATTGCCTGCACAAATTTCTTTGACCTAAGATGAGGTACCAACTTTAATGGTACCAATTTATAAATCAAATATTTTAAGGAATATTAACAGTGCTTATTGCCTCAGTGTCTAAACCTTAGTGGTTCTTCATAAGTTATTTGGGGTATGCAAAATTGTATATTTCTATGGTCATAGGAGAAGAAAAGTTAATTTTGAAAGTGATATTCAAGTATTAAATAAAATTGTTATGCTGAGCATGCATGCGTTCTTGTTAATTATGTATCAATGCATAGATTGGAACCTATCTAAAATAATTAGTATATTTTTTTCAATTACTTTTAAACAATTTTAAAACTATAAATATTAAGAAATTTTAAAGAATTTGACGTACTTACTGAAGCAAGATGAGTGATAGGGAGGGAAAGTGGATTTGGGGAGTAAATAATTCAGACTGGAGTGGAAAGGGAGCACTAAATTATCTTGAGTGTCCAACTCATTTTCAAGGTGATTTAACTATGGGAGTGGTGGTGGGGTGCTCTAAGACAGATGTGGTGGTGATTGTACAATTCCCTTTGATTTGATTGAATGATTCTAATTTTTATGATACATAAATTATGTTCCAGTAACATTGTTAGGGAAAAAAAGGTTACAGTCTTCAGTATGTGTTGCATTTAAAGATCTTTTAAAATACTCATAGCCATGGCAATAGTACAGAAAAGTCTGAAACTGGCAAATATTTCATTTTAATTGAGTGTACAATCAATGCTCCTGGGAATAGCACTGAGCATATCAACGATATATCGAACTGGACAAATTTGTTCCAAAAGTTTCTTTTAATGTGTGAAAAAGCAAATTTATTCCTTTGAGAACTAAGTTTCACCTGACCTCCAAAATAGTATTTTCATTTGCCTCATATATATGAAAACTCTGGACAGTGGTGAACTAAGAATTCAGGGAAATTTATGTACTTAAAATGAACTTTTGGCATGTTATCAGGCTGAACCCATCCCTAGAAGTGAAAAAATACTTGATAAACTGGCAGATAAATAAGAAGAGCAAGCTTCAATGAGAAAAATTGTCCTGTCAGTGGCTAGAGCAATTGGCTTATGCATAGAAACAATTGTGAAAGTGACACCAACCATTATTATATTGTTTGCACACTGGGGCTCTAAAAGTCGGAAGTGACTCAACATTTACTAAAAACATGATTTTCTCATATGTTTCTTTTCTCATGAGGGAAGCTAATAATGTTCATCTTGTTGGTGGTGCAAGAATCTTTTAAAAATGCATGAGAAAATTCTATTGTAGTCTATTATTTTCACCTAATTTCTGAAGCCCCCTTGCATACATTTAAATATTACCATTATCTCAATAAACAAATGCATTAATGATGTAATTAAAATTTAAATTATCCAATATGATACTATATAAAAGTCCTCTAGAAACATTAGTGAATATTGTAAATGATGTGTAAGATAAGTTGGACTTTGCACTGTGTTAATGAGTATTCATATATTAATATTTTGTCCTAAAGAAATGTGTGTGTGTGTGTGAGAGAGAGAGAGAGAACAAATTAAATTAGCAAGACAGAGTTTTCAAAATTTACCACACTTCATGGCATGGCCAAAATGATACTTGAATACATTAGAGTAATATAAAATTGATTCGCATTTGATGCTCTCCTAAAACACTCCAACTTCGCATATTTCCAAGTTTGTCACTTATTCATACTGTGGTGTCTTGTGTAATACTGAGATATTAGAAACGATGGCCCAGTATTTCCAATATGAGCAGGATCAACCTTGGTGGATCACAAGTTTCAGCACCACTGCTAGACTGAACACTTAGACCCGAAGCCCCATTTCTCAACACCCTGAGTACTGAAAGTGCACCGACTTTGCAGAAGTGCCAGCAGGCTAGCTCTTCAGGTGGCAGGGCGATCAATAAAGGCTAGGGAAGAGCGATTTCCCAAAAGTACAGCCAAGCCTTGGGAAGCACAGGGGCAAAGCTCGGGGCCCTTTAAATTGTGGATATGGCATGTTTTAAAATGAGAAGAGACGGCTGCAGCATACACTAGTGACGGGCACATGGAATGCATAACTTGTAAATTGAGGAATATTGGAAGTCATCGAGAATGAAATTATATGTGTAGAGATCCAAATTGTAGACACTGGTATTGGTATTGGCTTTTTGGAAGTGGAAAATCATATGGTGTACTCTGTTGGGAATGAAAAGTGAAAGAATGGTGTTGCAATCATTGTAACAAAAAGATTTTAGCATGCATCACAGAAGTGATTGTAAGGATAGTGCAGGACAGGGCATTTTTGATTCTGATATGCATATAGTTGCTGTAAATTGTGAATGTTAATTTAATCCTTGGAACCTAAGAGCACCAAAAAATCTCATTTTTAAAGTATTTTCCATATATATTGCCTTTAATCCAAATCACATTTTGAGAGTAGAAACCTGAGATTGCAAAATTCTGTGCTTTGTGCAAGTGTTTGGATGCAGTAAATAGCAAGACTATTAAGAATGTCAAAGCATCGCCCACTGGGACGGAGGTTCAATTCCAGCAGTGGGGCTGGGCCTCCCACTCTCACCACCAGAGAGCAGTCATGCCCAGAAACAAAACAAACAAACAAACAAACAAACAAAGAATGTCAAAGTATCCTTATATTGGAACATGAAATCTTAATTGATGGAACATGAGCTTCCCAGGAACCTTAACATTCCTTTCATCAGTGCAGCTTGCTAACTTTCCTCTCCGCCACTGATAACAAACCCTGCTTTCACAGATAGCATGACGACACGAAAATAAAATATGAGAATCAAAGCCCTTAAGAGGCTATCTATAAGTAAAGCAAGCAAGCTCCATCTATTTTCAGTCTTTTCTTCGTCCATTCATAAAATAAGAAAGTCCTATATGCTGATAAGACAATTTTATAATCACTAGTAAAGAGGACACAATGCTCAAGTGACATTTCTGTCAACAGTCTGACAAAGAATTGCTCAGGAAAAACTATAGAGAAGTAAACGGACATTTTTCCCTCAGTCATTGCCCTTCAGCATTTAATTGGCTTATTAATAATATCCCTATTCAGCAAATCATCTCATTAAGTTACCTAGGGGAACATTTTGCAACTAGATTATCTTAAATTGCTCCCTAGGAAGTTAAATTTTGTAAATTAGACACTCTATAAATGCATAATTGAGATTTTGATGCCTAAGGGAAAATTTGGGTAACACCCACTTTATTTTTTTCTGTTCCCAAGTAATAACAATTAGGGGACTAAAAAGTTTCTTTGTCTAATTTTGAGGAGGGAAATCAAATCAATTTCTGGAGAAAATATCAGACTCGGACTTTTTCTTTATGGCATCCGTTTAACTACATGAAATGATAGAGGAGCTTTTAAATTGCTAGGTTTGGTGTTTTAGATGTTAGCAATGAAAGCCTGTTAATGCTTTAGAGATTATCCTCTTGTCTTGTGCAGTCAGGAATTTTCACCTCAAACACTCAATGCTTATTAAAGCTCATTTTCCAAAAATAGTATTTTTTGAAGATTACTTCAAGGATTTAAGCTTACTTATCCCTCTGTAGACTAAATTTTATCTCAGGATAATCCAGAACACAGCTTTCAGCTTAATCATTGATCTTGACACCAATATTTTGAGTTAGGATTAAAGCAATTTGTAAATGATGTCAACTCATTTATAAATATCCAAAAATATCAACATTGCAAAACACTTCAAAGATCCATAGAATGTACCAGATATCCCCTCCCCCTTCCTAGGGAGAGCCACTGTAACATCCAGCTTTGGGCTGCTTCTGCTTGCCTTCACACTATCCCTAAATCCTCAGTCTATCAGATACTTCCACTCTTTCTTTTCTGCATGTGTGTACACAAAATATATGAAACAAATATTGTATATTCAGAATATCTTAAACTGAAAGAAATAAAGAAAAAAATAAGCCTTGAGTTACAACATTGAATGATTCTGTGGGAAAATTATTTAACAATACAGGGAAATGGAAAGAACACTCAGAGTCACTGTACCAAAAAGAACTAGTCCAACATCCGTCCGACTGCCTTAGGAGATGTGTATGTGTTAGTCTGCATAAATAGATGACAGAAACAAAATTTATAGACACACATATGTGTATAAGAAAGAACTTTATATGCAAGAGAAAATGAATATAAAAAAATTGCAACCCTGTCCAGATCAAGTTCATAAGTCTGATATTATCTCATATGTCTAATACCAATCTCTAAAGTTCTCTTCAGACTCATGCAACACATGTAATGAGACCAAAGGCAGGAAGATCACAGGCCAGTGTGTGGGAAGTCTTGTGGATCCAGTGGCATTGTAAGTCTCTTCATCCTGGCAGGGGTTTCCACGTGACTTCTTCAGCTCAGGGCACTCGTGTAGCTTCGTGAGTTTTGTCAGCAAGCATGCCTCACAGGGAGTGAGCGTATGTCCTGCCACCAGAAAGCTATTTGTCTCCTCAGTGCCTTCAAATGAGGTTATCAAATTACAACCTGATTCACAGACTAGACGTAACCCTTTCCCTCTCAAATTGACAACAGATTATATAATTACCACAGCAGATTATATAAGATTATAATCTTATTATATAAGACTATATAAGTATATGATCAAGAACCCTTATTAGGAAGGAGGACCACCAAGCTGCATTGAAACCATTAGCCAAAAAATGGCTTCAGGAAGTTATTGTATAACAACTGAACTGTTTTCCTTGAGTTGATGAAGCATTGGAATTACTAGTCTATGCAAAGGAATTTGGAAGACAATTACTTGGATGACTGACTGGTAGAGATCCGTATTTATACGCATTCCAAAAAGAGAATACCCAACTGATTTCCCAAATTCTAGAGTAATAGCAATGATATCATATGCGAGTAAAATTTTTCTAAATATCATCCAATGCAGCTATTGCATACTGTTACAGTAGTACATTGATAGAGAGGTGCAGGAGGTTCAAGACAAAAACAGAAGAGGACATGGGGCAAATAATATCTTTGTTGATGTCAGAAAAATCTTGTCTGAAAGCAGAGAGTACTAGAAAGATGATCACTTAGGTTTCTTTTGCGAAGGATCTCTTCTTTCTCAGAACCCCACCAATGCTCCTGGAAGCAGCAGTTCTGAGTGCAAATGAAGCCTGTCATTGGGTAAATGTTCTGCACAGACTGCGTCAACATATTGAAAACAAATGTGGTTATTTTGAGGACTAAGGTGCTTTTGACCCAAACAATGGTATTGTCAAACACATTTAATAAGGAAAACCAAACCACAAATGATGCCTTTGAATTATGGTGTTGGAAAAGAATGTTGAAAATGCCATGGGCTAGTAAATGAGCAAAGTGATCTGTCTTGGAGGAAGGATAGCTAGAGGCTGGAGCCCTGCTTCGAGAGTGCTTTTCACTTATTAGCAGGAGAGAGCAGTATTGGCGCGGACATTGTGCTTCATAAAGTGAAAGAACAGCTAAAAGAGGAAGGCCCTTGATGAAATGGATTTATGCAGTGGCTGCACTAATGGGTTCAAGCAGAGGAGTAACTGTGGGGATGGCCCAGCACCAGGTAGGATGTGAGGTGTCATACATAGGATCAATCACAGGGAGTGGTGACCAGTGGGACAGCCGGTATACACAACTACATTTTGTCTTATGGTGTGTGTATAAATCTTATTAGAAAAAGAAAGGGTTTCCTCTCTTAAACAATTACAGTCTTGGAAACTCACATGGGCCAGTTCTACCCTGTTGGTTAAAGTGTCACGAGGAGTCAACACCGACTCAGGGGCACTGAGTTTGGTATGTATAAGATTGTCTAAAATTTCAATTAGAAAAACTACTTCCTTAAGTTTTATTATTCTTAGCACCGATTCATACACTATTTCAAAATTTGATTGAAACAGTCTGTCTGAATTTCTGTCTCCAAGTGTTTGTAAATCTCTCTGAAGCTACAGGTAATTGTGTCTCATCTTTTGGTCTAAATTCTATAAACCATACCTTTGCATTGAATGTGTTATAACACATACCTTTACATTGAATGTATTATAAGACATTCACAATAGCAATAGCATTACATTGCTGTTTACTCTTCCCATTGTGGGTAACAAGAATTAACTATCCCAGTGAGAGTTTGGGGAAATGGGACACTAACAGGGCACCTGTTCACAGTTTCTATATTAAGCTCATTTTTCAGAGACCGCAGGATTTTCATTGGAGCCTGTTTGTAAATGGCAAGATGAGGGGGTTTCCACGATCATCTGTGCTGTTTGGGACATGTTTCCTAGAACATACACAATTCCCAGCAAAAGCTAAATGAATTTTTGATAAATTTGTGAATTGAGAATGTGGGAGGAAAACATTGGCTGTCTGGAGTGACTATCTATGGAATTGTAATAGCATGTCTAGCATTTTTTTCTTGATTATATATTTATTTAGTGTTGAACAAGTTAGACTCCCTCTGGTAAAAAGACTTCTCTTTTCTTGTGACATATTACACCTTGAAGAGTAAGAAGCTATCAGCAGTTTGAAAAAAAGCTACAACTGCTTCTAAATAAGAGATACAAGGCCAGTGTCTCTTGTGTCTAAAACTTTAGGTGTTTGTAGAAAAAATAGCATCATTAGAGATGCTAAGATTTAGAGTTGCGGATGAAATATAACAATTGTGTGGATTTTTTTATTAGAAAAAAAAATGTTAAATAGAATTCTATGGTAATAGGAAACCACAAATAGGGGAGAAAAAAGAAGGAATGTCATGTAAAAGTGCAATGTTGGCTCCTCATTTTCCCCTTCTTTATCATGTCCCCCTCCCTCATAAACCCTTGATAATTATAAATTATTATTACTTTGTCATATCATACACTGTCCACTGTCTCCCTTCACCCACTTCCCCATTGTCCATACCTCAGGGAAGAGGTCATATTTAGATCCTCATAATTGGTTCCCCCTTTCTACCTCACCTTTCCTCCACCCTTCCAGTATCGCCACTCTCATCACTGGTCCTGGATTCCTTATGTATCTGGCTCCTATTTGTACCAGTGACCATCCTCTGGTCTAGCCGGATTTGTAAGGTAGAATTGGGATCAATCATGATAGTGGGGAGGAAGAAGTGTTTAAGAACTAGAAGAAATTTTATGTTTCATTATTGCTACACTGCATCCTAATTGGTTCTTCTACTCCCTGAGACCTCATGATCACATAGGCTGATGTGCTTCTTCAATGTGGAATTCGTTGCCTCTAAGCTAGATGGATGCCTGTTTACCATCAAGCCTTTAAGATTCCGGACATTATATCTTTTGATAGCTGGGCATAATCAGCTTTCCTCACCACATTTGCATATGCACACATATGTCTTCAGTGATCCCATTGAGAAGTGAGATTCATGGAATGATAATTTAATAAAACAAATTGTTCTTGTATTGAGGAATTACTTGCATTGAGTGGAGACCCAATGTCCATCTGCTGCCTTAATAATGAACCTACAATTATGTAATCCTATTTCCCCATCTTGATATACAATTATATTTACCTATGGAAATGCCTGTATTTACACTTCTATAAATTGAAAGCATATGTTATGAGAATGATGAGTTCATCGGATGTACAAATGTGCTTGACACACAATACACTTATGTAAGGATTATATGAGCCCCCAATAAAAGGATTTTTTAAAAAGATCAATGAATGTAACTTCCATCCAAATTCTTTTATCTGGCATAATAGTATGATATTTTTGGCTATTCAAAATGTTCAATACCAATCAATATTTATTCACCAATGCCTACATTGTATATCTTTTTGAATTCTATTCTAATTTTGAGAATTTCCAATTTTCATTGATTCATACTTTTTAAATTCAAGTTCTAATTATTTAGATTTCTGTAGCTTTTTCTTTCCATGTTCAGTTAAAGAATATCAGCAAATAAAAAGTGCAATATATTTCTCTTTCTGAAGACAAGTCCATTATTTATAATTCCATCTATTTAATGTGAACATGGACTTAACTAGAACAGTCTGATTTCAGACAATTAGCATTAAAATAGCATTCAAAAAGTACTATTTTTCTTTAAACTAAAATTCATAATTCTTATACCATATAGTAATAATGAGATGAGCTCTATGGTTAGAAACAATAAGTGAAGCTATTCTTTCTGTAATATTTTATCCATCCATCTATCCATTCATCTATCCATCCATCCATTTACATGTACAAGCCATGGTCACATTCCAAAGTTATATGCTACAATTTACTTGTGAATAAACTTTGTGAAATGATAATTTAATCACAATGACAGTTGGCATTGTTAGCTAATACCATTGTTAGTTGCCTGCAATGCCACAGGATCTAGGAAGGGAATTTGCCCATTTTTTATGGTGCAGTTCTATTACTTCAAGTGATTTTTCCAGCCATAATATTTGCAATTTCCAACAAATGATTGCGTGGGCACATGCAGATAGAGTGTGTGAAATTCTCACAAGGACATTGGTCAGTTTTGCTAACCTGTCGGATATAATGGGAGCTATCTCAGGAAACAAAATGGGGAAGCTCAAGACAATCAGGAACATCACGTGCAAAGCATCAGAACATCACTGAGAAGAGAAGCCATGGCAGCAGTCACATAGGAACACAGAGATCAGGAGATGGAACAATAAGGAGTACATAATGCTGAGTGCCATCTTGCAGGAGGCTATGTGGTGAAGCTGAGAGTTCTTGAATATTCATCTTTACATGAGCAAGGCAGAAGTCAAGGGCATGTCTCTGAGAGACCAAGGGCCAGAGAGACTACAGGCCTGGCTGAGCAGATGCACTGCAGACAAAATAACTATTGTATATACTTGTGAACAGGCCCAATTTTTCATCACATTGCTAATACAACTTTTGTAGTAAAGTCACGTGCTTTGATATTTGGGTCTGCTTCTACCAGTGTGTACATACACTATGTTCTAATCAGACCATTTCTGATGCGGAAGCGTTGTAACCATTTGGCTTCCTTAGTCAACTCCATGATCAGGTACATTGTGCGTGTGTGAGTTCTGTGTGGCCATGATGTGGACCGTCAAGCCCAGCAGGAAGTTAGAATGCTGTGCGAGGGTGGCTGGGGTCTGAGTTAGTTAAATAAGGCTGGAATGTGTGTGACCTTTGTCTTCAAAGAATAAGCCTTGTACAGCGTGTGCTTCTCTATTGTTTTCCTTGTGGAGGAAGTCAAATGTGGCACCCACACCATTTATTGTATTTCCTCGTTGTTTTCCATGGAAGTAAGCAGAAGCAAGTCTGTTAGAGTACAGAAAGAAGATAGAGGAGTTAAGAAATTTTTACGTATTTTCTTGGTTAGGTATGACACACACAGAAATTAAATTACCCATGGATTACTCCAGATTACCACATCAGTGATATTAAAGCATAAGTTTTTAAGCAATAGGTTAATCCAAGATAATATGATAAGTCTCTTCATTTTAGTAAAAAATAGGATTTACACATAGAATTTGTGAGGATTAGTAGTATCCCTCTATTTTTCTATGTCACTGATCTGTTTACTTACATGTTTGCTTATTTATGAATCACAATGTACCCTAGTACTCAAACAAATAATAAAAGTAATATCTAAGTAATATCCCTTATCTCTTGTTTTTTCTACCCAATGATCTTACCCAATATCCAAAACACATTGCCATGGGGGTTAGTTCTAACCACAGTCACCCTGCAGTAATCTCTGACAGTAATTGGAATGGGAAATTTCCTTATATGCATATGTAAATGTAAAATCTTTGTTCTCCAAGTAGCTATTAATAATAAGAAAATCAGGAGACAACCTGATATATGTAAGAATTCTGGGAGAAAGAATAGTGACATTGTTTACGTAATAACTTTAGTAATCTCTCTCCATAAGAAAAGTACTTTTATAAATTAATAAAACCACATTTTCCATTCTAAGACAAAATTTCCAAAAATCAGAGTTTTAGTGTTTAAACATTTAAAAATATATATTTAATTGCCTTACAGAAAGATAAGGAAGATCAGTGGCTCGAGAAAAAAGTACAAGGAAATAAAGATCACATTATTTTGGAGCATCTACAGTGGACAATGGGATATGAAGTACAAATTACAGCTGCCAATAGATTGGGTTATTCTGAACCAACAATCTATGAGTTCAACATGCCACCCAAACCCAATATAATTAAAGGTAAGCAAAACTGTTTGCAATGTTCTTCTTAAGTCTGAAAAATATGGCATAGTCTCTCTTATAAGTCTTATAAGTGTTTTCTTCACAATGAGAAAAAATAGACTGAAATGTAAATTTCTGGTTCTAAACATGGTTATGTCTTATGACATTTTATATTCAAGATCTGTTCATTGGCCTTGCCATGCTTTATTGCTTAATTTGAAAAACACAATTTGACAACTGTTTTTGTTGAGGAGGTGGAAGGAGGATGCACTAAAGTAAAAATGGTCTCTAAAAGTGGCAGATGAAACGCCATGTGGAGATTGTCTTTTGAAACCAAAGACACATTTTCAAAGACACCAACTCTGCCATTCATTTAGGGTCTTGACACTGAGAAGACGCGAGCAAAGATCAGGATGAGCTAACCTATGTCTAAACAAGCATGTGTCTTCGGGATAGATAGAGTCAATCACACAGGAAGCACCAGGTGTTAGCAAAAGGGCTCTGTATGGAGAGCTAGTTCTAAAGTTTCAATGAGACTCCAACCTGGCACGAGCCACTCAGTTGGCATATGTAACTCACTGCTAAGGTGCTTCTGCCTTTGGTGGCCCATCACTGCAATAGGTAAGAGTGTTAATAATATTATCAATATTCACAGAAATATATTAAGCATTTTCAGAGAAAAGCTATGCAAGCAAAAAATTTTAAACATTATTTATTCCTGTAGTGAGTTGGTATCTTAATTGTTTAGGTAGATATATATTTTTAGTATTCACTGAAAATGTAAAATGCTATTTACATTGAATATACATGTCTATTCTTATCTCATTGTAATACAATTTAATATTGGAACAGGCTACATTTGAGAATGGAAAAGGGTTAGAATTTGTAATGTCAGTTATGTCAGTTAATGCTCTTATAATTGCAAATTGATACTCATGCCATTATTATAGATTTCTTATATTACTTATCAGTTGTTTATTTTAAGTAGTTTTATATGATGAATCTTTTGAATTAAAAGTATTGATATACATTTTAATATTTTGGAATAATTAATATTAGAGTCTACTACTCATATTACTATTATGCTTTCAATTGCAATTCAAAATTAGGACGATGGGAGCTTTTAGAAATGGTATGGATATTTCATATTGTATGCATAATAGTATTTTTAGTACTTAGCACTTCTGCATTCATTACTTCATTTTATTATTACATCTCTAAGTTAACCAGGGATAGTTATTATTCTCATTTTACACATAGGACTTCAGTGGGTAAAATGATTGAATCAATATCAGAACTACTTAAGTCTTGTGATTCAAAAAGAAAAAAGCTGACAGGCTAACTAGCCCCTTTGTGCTTAAAACTAGCCCCATTGATTGCATGGCTCCACATTTATAAGCTTATATGTCTACAGTAATTACTCTCTACACACATATAAGGAACATGTTAGAAATATAAGTCCAAACAATATGAAATCTCTAAAGGAAATCAATAGTCAGCAGTGTACTCCACTTTCCTAAATCTCAAAATTATTTCATATCTTTGCAGAAAATAATTGAATTAATTAATAAGATAATCAATGCACTACACACAATAAGACAGTACTTGAATACTATTTGGGGATAAAGCTCACACATACACACACACAGGAAATAAGGGAAACAGGTTGCTCAATGTTTTAATATTAGTTCCTACAAGGGGAAAGTAAAAGGAAATAGAGGAAAGAACTGGGGGTAAAGAGCATTTATAGAGATCTGAATACAGGCATGTACATAGGCAAATATATTTATATATGTTGAGGAAATAGATCTAAGTGCATATACTAATAGGGTTAATAGTAAGACAGCAGATGGGCATTGGACCTCCACTCAAGTACTTCCTCATTGCCAGAACACTTTGTTCTATTAAATTGACATTCCATGATGCTCACCTTCCCGACATGATCACTGAAGACAAATGTGTATGTAAGTAAAAGTGGTGAAGAAAGTTGATGGTGCCTGGCTATCAAAAGATTTAGCATCTGTAGTTTTAAAGGCTTAAAAGTAGGCAAGTAGCCATCTAGCTCAGAAGCAACAAAATCCACATGGAAGAAACACACCAACTTGTGTAACCACGAGGTGTCAAAGGGATCAGTTATCAGACATCAAAGCAATAAAAATCTTAATATTACATGTCCACCTTCCTGATTTGATCACTGATGACAAGTGTATGCATTAGCAAAAGTGGTGAAGAAAGCTGATGGTGCCCATCTATCAAAAGATATAGCATCTGTGGTCCTAAAGGTTTGAAAGTAAACAAGCAGTCATCTATCTCAGAAGCAACAAAGCCTATATGGAAGAAGCATACCAGCCTATGTGATCATGAGTTGCCAAAGGGATGAGGTTTCAGGCATCAAAGAACTAAAAATTATACCAATAGAAATGAAGGGGAGTAAAGTTTGGGGATCCAAAGCCCATCAATAAGTGAAATGACATGCCTTTACAGAAGGGTCACAGGGAGGAGATAAGCCAGTCAAGGGACAGTATAGCAGCAATGAAATATGCAACTTTCCTCTAGTTCTTAAATGCTTCCTCCTCTATCGAGGTCCTAATTCTACCTTACAAATTCAACTAGACCAGGGGATGTACACTGATACAGATAGGAGGCAGAAACTTGGGGAATTCAGATAAGTGATCCCTTCAGGACCAGTGGTTAGAGTGGTGATACTGGGAGGGTGGAGGGAAGGTGGAGTCGAAAGGAGGAACCAATTGAAGGGATCTTCATATAACCTCTTCTCCGGATAAGGACAACAGGGAAGTAGGTGAAAGGACACATAAGATAATGAACAATATGACAAAATAATGATAATTAGTAAATTATTAGGGGTTCATGGGGAACAGAGAGTAGGGCAGGAAGGGAAATATGGGAAGCTAAAACCTTGGGTGTAAGTAGAAAGAGGATGTTTTGAGAATGATGATGGCAACAAATGTGCAAATGTGGTCTGCATACAATTGATATATGCATTGATCATGATAAGAGTTGTCTGAGACCCCAATAAAATGAATTAAAAAAAAAAGAAAAAACTTAGTTCCTATTTTTGTTCAATATAGTATAGTAAAAAACAGGAATACATAAATATAACCATAAATAAATAAATAAATATTTTAAACTTGAAGGCACAATAATAACCAAGACCTGTATGATGCATTTACTTTCAGAGTATTTTGGTTTGTTTTTATTATTTGATAGTCCAATGTGAACAAAACCTATGAAGAAGATAAACAAATTGTTTCCTATTTCCAGCTCTGTTCTTGTCACACAAATTCTCTTTATAACCATTCTATGGGAATGGTTTCTTCTGGTTTTGTAATGTTACATTCCATTAATTTCTCTCTTACATGACTATTTTGTGATTCCTATTACATGACAATCATTCAAATGAGCACAATAATTTCATCTGTTAAAAGTGCAGAACTGGTCCTTGTTCTCAAAGACCTGAAAATCTAGGAAGGGAAATGGACATTAAATAAAATTTGTAGTAGCCTTTCAATAATTACACTCCAGAAATGTGTGCTATCATGCAGGATGAATTCCTGAAAGAATAAGACAAGGAAATAAGTTGAAGGGTTACTTTTGGTAATGAGGTCTAAGACCAAAACAAAACAGTGCTCCTCCCCCACCTCACCCCCACCCCCAACTCCATACAAACAATGGGATCTGCCCAGGAGCTAGAGACAGTATACCTGTAAGGGAGAGTATCCAGGAGTCTGCCTGAAATAAAGCTGCAGAGGGAGCTGAGACCTAAACGTGTCAAAGTTGTATTAAGATCTTGGTAAAAAAATTGTAAAGTCCTTAAAAAGTTAATTTTGAGTAGGGGAGTTATAGGAATGGCTAGGCATTTTTTGACGTAGTAGCCTTAAGGTCATGTAGTTAGAGATGTGAAAAAAGGAAATTTTGAAGAAATATATAAGTAGTGTAAAAAGATAACAATGAATACATTCCAAATATGTGTGGCTATTGACTAATATTGCCTCAAAAATGTATCACTTTAAATAGATATTGATGACTTCACGTATCTTTACTGTGCAACAAAGACACTTTGGTGTTAATTGTCAAGATGATGAGTCTTGTCAGAGGAACAGGATATGGAGAAAAGGGAATCAATTCAATATTGAAATTTTTAAATATTGAAAATTAAATATTTATAAGACTTGAAATGCCAAGTTGTCAGATTATGGAGAAATTTAGTGAAGAAAAGAGATGGCACAGAGATGTATGTGCATTACGCAATTGTCAACCCTAACAGATTAGTAGTAGCTGAAGCTTGGGTCAGGACAGAGTCTATGAGATAAAGCTCTTAAATTTGATGAAAAGCAATGTCTATATTGCTCATCTCCATTTCTTCAACATCTAGAAGGATGCTGCTATAGATGAGATAGTCAAAATATTCTTTAATGGTTGAAGAGTGGAGATTCAAAATGAAGGACCAAGGAACACAAAGGGAAAATCACATCACAAAGAGTTAATAATACTGAGACATCGTAGAGTAACTGAAAACAACCAAACCCAAACAGAAGTTTCTTAGTTCGTATATGTAAATAAAAGTGATATTTCAAAAAGAAATTGAGAGTAAAGTACTGATAAGATGCCAACTGAACTGAAAATAGTTAGTAGAGAAATTCAAGAGGATGTACACTGGTGTAGATAGGAGCTGGATACACAAAGATTTCAGGGCAGATGATCCCTTCAGGACCCATGGTGAGAGGGGCAATACTGGGAGAGTGGAGGGAATGTGCGGTAGAAAGGGGAAACCAATTATAAGGATCTACATATAACCTCCTCTCTGGGATACAGATAATGGGGAAGTGGGTTAAGAGAGTCATCAAGCAGTGTTAAGATCTTTCAAAGTAATAATAATTTATAGATTATCAAGGGTTTATGAGGGAGAGGTGTGGGGAGGGAGGGGGAAATGAAGAGCAGATAACAAGGTCTTAAATAGAAAGCAAATGTATTGAGAATGATGAGGGAAATTAATATACAAATGTGCTTGACACACAATGGGCTTATGTATGGTTTGTGATAAGAATTGTATGAGCCCCCAATAAAATAATTTTTAAAGGATGCTCTAAATGTTTCAAATAAGTTGAGGCGGTTGTTTCCTTATGAAAGTTAGCAGAACCATTGATAGAAGGATTAACAACAAAAGTTATCGTGTTTGTTAGGTACAGTGGACTTGGATCTGACAGTTAAGGGTCCTATATGCAGCAGAACCCCTCTCAATCCTGTGATACCCTCACAGCAGTGGTAATATCTGAGCCCATTTTTGCAGTCAAGATGTCAATTGAAGTTGAGAGAATGCTTTATCACTTGGGAAACATAAATAGCTATGGGAAAGTTAGCTATATACATATAAGGACCAGAATGTCCATCCTTTGAACTTTGGAATAAGAAAAAGGGAAAATAAAATATATATGTAATAAATAAAAATACCAAAAATTAATGTTTATTTTGCTGTGATAGACCAGCAGTTGCCCAGACCCCATTAACAGCCATAACAAATAAATTATGTTGATATTAATCTAATTTAACTATTTGATACCTTTATAATTTTTTGAATAGTGTGATTTTTATCTACAAGGTTTATAACTTTTTCTTGTCAATAGGTACATGCATCTTGGTTAAAACCAGCAGTAATTTTAAGTATCCAGTTTATTTAAATGTGCATACAATATATGACTGCAATGTTAATTATCTTACTTAAAATATTAATTTATACTATATTTCTGCATAGATTATTACTAATATAAACAAAGATATTTGGGGAACATTTTGAATTATTTTCTTATAGAGTATTTGTAAGTAATCTGAATTATATAGACAAAGAATCTGCAAAATCATCATTGCTATATGTTATAGCTGTAAAGAATGATTTCATGTGATTTAATTTTATAAATGGGAATACTGAATTATTATGAAGAACTGAGACTTATAAGCATGGTTTATAACAAAGCTATCAATGGTACCAGAAGATCTGATGGATTTCTATGCATTTTATGTTTTTATAGTTTTATTAATTAAACTGATCATTGAATTGAAGGTTATTTATAAGTTTAATATTTCACTGTCATTTTAATTTGATAACAATTTCATTCTTAATTTTTAAACATGTGTTTGTAAAATAATTCCATTTTTGTGATCAAATATGTAACTTGTGTATAAGAAATTATTTTTTTCAAATTAATTCAGCTCATACAGAAATCATAATCATCAAATGTTGTATTACTAAGATAATTGTATTAATAAGATAATTGCACTTCTCTATTTTTTTTGTGGGGGGGGGCATCACTGCTCTCCAGTGGTGGGAGTAAGAGACCCAGCCACACTGCTGGAATTGAACCTCTGTCCCAGTGGGCCGCAGTCCCGCGCACAACCACTATGGCTCCGGGGCTCAGCCCCACTTTTTTTTTTTTTTGCACTTCTCTATTTTTTTAATTCAATCTGTAATTATTTCATGACATTCAGTATACTTGTAAACAAGAATAGCAAACCTTTTTTTTAATCTCTGCAATTCAATATCAATAGAAAACAATATATCCAATCTAGCACAAAGCAATTATTAAAATCTTTCCTTAGAACTAGGTTTGTGGTCATTTTAGCGATAGATTAGATTAGTTATAAAGAGTACTAAAATAAAAGTTAAATGAAGAGAACTTCATCTTAATATTTGGAATTCTACATAACACCTAAATATTGACATATATGCACAGTATTGTTATTTTTTACAAAGCAAATAATGAGACTGTGAGCATGAAATGTTTTCATAACCATTTTCTCCATGTTATTTGTTGCTTTCTCAGTACCATGCCTAGACTATGCTGATTAACCATTTTGGTCAATATTGAAGAATTGACTGACACTACAAATTTTTATTTTGTGATATACAATTTTAATTTGTACTAGACTATATAACTATGTCTATTTAAAGTGTGTATTATGTAATTTTGATAGCAAAACATCATTATCAAATCTTGTAGAAAGTGTTGAACTCATATGCGAAATAGCACAGATAATGTACTGGCATCACGTTTTAATGACAAATGGTTTTTCTCATAAATGTTGTGTTTATTTTAAGATACATTTATGGAAACAATGACAAAAATAGTATCAGAGTATATCTTAATGTATACCCACAATTTTTCATATGTAACAACATTTAGCATTGTGGTGTGTATACACAATTATAGCTATTTGTTCTATACACAATTTTAGCTATTTCTATTCAAAATAATTTTAGGTGATTGTTGATATCTGTGTATAAATCTTGCATTAATTATTTTCTCTTTTTTTTCTTTCCTACTGCTATTTTTTCTTTTCCTTTCATCTCATGTCTGCAATTTTTACTTTTTTCTCTTAATTATTTTGTTACTCTTTTTTCAAAATAAAATCCCATCATGCAGAAAAATGCTGTGAAGCGAATAAAGGCGGACATGGGAGCCAGTCTTGGCAGCTGAACGCTGCTGGGTTTTCTTTGATTATTGCCATCAGTTTGTCTTGCATGTTTTAATGTTGCTGCTCCATCATATGTGGTTCTTTTATGCCCTGCCTACTTAAATCCTGTACTAGTAATAAGGTTTACATAAAATTAACCAAATATTTCCCTAGTTCAATTTAATTATGTGTCATCTTTCATGAACATTCATCTTTTAATCTCATCCCCAAATTGTCAACCTTTTCTAGTGGAAAGTGTCAATGAATCGATGAAGGAGATGAAGGAATTTGAATTGCAATTGTTTCTTAAAATCAATTCATTGCATAAACTGTCTCTTCGAAATTTCCATTCATTTAAAATTTGATTTCACTGGATAACAGACATGAAACAGTTTTACTAGGAAGTTAAAAATATCCTGATTTGTTTCTTTCACTTGATAAATGTGCAAATATAACTCAAATTTTCTGGCTATTATTTGTTATATAAATAGTCATTTAAATCTGGAGAGTTGTGGATTAATTTTATTTCAACAGTTAATCTTTAAATGTAGTGCTGACTTTATGAATACAATTATATTATAATAATATCATTTATATAAAATATAAAATATCTATTATATTAGATGTATATCCCTACTATGCTACATATTTTTCATTTGTTAAGTTACAATATCATGACAAATAGGTTTAAAAATAATAATTTGGCCCCATTTTATTCTTAAGTGCAAATATATTTCTGTAATCTCCAAGCATAAGTGATGAATTATTTTAGAGAATACTTACAAAGTTATTTCCCATTATTTGGATTTAGATTGCATTTTCTGCTGGTGATGCTCTCAATTTTTCTAAACTAGACATACATATATATTGCGTTTTGTTCAGCACCATAGAAGTCAGCTCATTTGTAAGGATCAAGTAGCGGAATAATACCATAATTACTTTTAAGAAAATGAAATTGAGAAAAGATAAAGGATATCTTACTTGATCCCCCCTTTTTTATTCTGAAACCAAATATTGAAATTTGAGGAAGTGGCATAAGGAACAACTTTCATTTTTTGCATTTTGGGGTGAAAAAAATAAGAGCTTTTTCCCCAGTAACCATTCCCCTAACCAAGTGATCATTGTTACTTATTTAAAGCCATTTTGATGGTCAGCTTTCAAAATATGTATAAATATGACTGTAACTTAGCAGATAAAATATATTAATGGATTTCAAATATGGGATTAATTCATCAAAAAGCAGTTTTGGGTTGTTAGCAAGATAATCTCTCTCATTCTCTTTTTAAGGAACTTGTTTACATAATCCTTTCATGCAAGCCATATGCCACTTTTTGGATGATTCTCTTTATCATTTTTTTTCATTATTTTGCTGGATACTGCTATATTTTCTTTCTCCTGATCTAATAATAAGTAGGCAATTAATCGATTAATACTGATTGAATTCAAGAGGAATATTTTGTTTTTCAAATCATATAGCCAATTTTTCTTTTTATTAAAAATAAAATTTAATACTATATTTCTTGACTTTATTTTTTTAATTTTAAAGAATATACAATGATGAATAGTATGACTATTCATTATACCTTGCCTCCATTTTTAAATAAATGATAAATATTATCAGATAAAAGTAGTGTACTAATTATAATGAGACAGTATACGTTCATGGAAATTTTTGGAAACTAAATGTTTAGCTAGCATTGACCTATTGTATTGGTTTTCATTAAGTAATTCATGATTCCTAACACAAGTGATACAAAGAGTGTTCAATGAAAGTATTGCATGGTACATAAGATTCAAATTTGGGGATGTCATAAACCAATCTAAAATTAAAATATTACTCTCCTAACAGAATCCTTTACATATGAGGAGTAATTTAAAGATTTTTAACTATTAAATATATGACAAAAATTTCATCTTGAATGTAATAATAAAATTTTCATTTGTTCAAATTTTTGCTTTTAACTAAATGTGTCACAATGTAGAGATAGAAACAAATTAATTTTTAGAGACCTCAGAATAATCAACATTATTTTTTGCCTGCTTCTATAATATTTGAGAAAACAAAAAGTAGTAATTGCAGCTATTGTATCAATAATTGTGACCTCAGAAATTGTAAATTACTTCTTTCGACGTCCATAAATTGTCGTACTATTCAAATGGATAGATTCCTTTTTTTCTGTTGCCTTTTTCCAGTGTCTATGCAACCATATACTTGTCACTTTACCTAATTCTTGGTCTAATTAGTACCAGTCTATTATTATCAGGTCTAAATTTTGTGATTATTGACAAGTAAGACAAAACATTTCCCTTATATCATCTAATAATAAAATAGGAATTGTTCAAATATGTTTCTATGTAAGAAGATGTGTAAATATGAGCTTGTGAGTGTGTAATGACTATAATATGTAATCAGAAACTTAACTCTATTGATGGGTATATCATCCCTACAGTTAAATCTTTTCAAGTTAGCTTTAAATACTATAGTACTCATTCATTATAATGTTCAATTAATCTACTAAGGCAAGATTACCTTTACAAGTCTTTGTGACATTAAGATTCCTATGCAGACTAATATTTCCAGTTTTTCCTTCCCATCTACTTTCTTCCATGTATCATTTAGTCTTAACTATATACCTAATGCAATCAAAAGTTGATTTGAATAGATTACTACAAAGGCCTTAGTTCAGTGGTCCAGATATACCAAGCATTAAAAGGAAATACCTAGATATGCTTTTATTTTTATTAATTCTCTCCTTATGTGGAAGAATCTTATAAATTACCATTTTATTAGTTTCAGCCATGTTGCTATTTGTCTTCAGAACTGAATATAAATCTATATATTCTGATTTTGCCCTTTTACCAAAAATATTATAAAACACATCTTGGCATTTATAGCTAGAAGTATAGAAAATATTGAAATATGTATAATTTTATTGCATCTTTTTTCTTAAAATTTTGAATCACAAATGTTAAAATAGTTTGGAACCATATATGTATTAGAAATTAGGTTAATATTTCTATTTATATAATTTCACTGAACAAAAATGAATATGAAAAATTTTTTGCAAATAATTTGTTTCTATTTGGCCCATTTAAAATTTTAGCAATTCTTACTTATAAGAATGCTAAATAAAAAAAAAGAATGCTAAATGATGCATATGATTATATAGCTAGGGGTCTTGAGAAACCATTAGAATGTAATTTGGGTTCTTTTATGTAATAATGCATACTTATATTTAATGAAATGTGAATCTGAAATATGAGAAATTCTAAAATATCTTCAACTATGTACAGTGTAGTGAATTTCCATTTGTATTCAACAAATTGCATCGTACAAAAATAGTTGAGTTTTTACCTTTGCATCTAGGTAATCTCATTAAAACAAATAGCATTTTAATTATAATATTGTATAATTGCGCTGAGGCAGAAATTAACTGTAGAGTTCCCAAATGTCTTTCACATTTCAAGATGGATATTCATGACTCCAATATGAAAGTTAAGATAACTTGGGGTAAATTTTTAAATATAATAGCTCAAATTGTAGATTGTATTTTCAATTTGCAATAATTTATGACTAGTCATATAAGTTATCTTAAAATGTTCACATTTGTTTCTGGTTATGACATTAGCAGCAATAATTGTTTTAAATAATCTATTAGTACTCATTATGAATTTATTGTGGTAATGTATATATGTAGCCCCTATGTTATTATTCTATTCCATAATTTAATGTGATAAAATTCATAACTCACTGTATAGTTTTCTGTGTTTTGTTCTGGTTTATATCCCTGAAAAGTGATGTAATATCCTTAAAATATTTGGCTATATCCAAATGAAGTAGGCTTTCTTTGTGTTCTTATTTCTTAATTTCATTGCTTGTTGAATTTTTCCTCCTTGCATTTCCATTCTTCCTCTTTTCAGAAATAATGCCTACCCTTCTTTCCTCTCTCTCTCCTAACTTTTATCACTCCTGCCTCTCCCTATCACTAACTCTAGATATTTCATTAAATAAAAGTTGTACTTCTTAATTTTTGTTCGTGTTAACCATTTGTTAAAATTTTAGATGAGACTGTTTGTGGTATTGGAACAATTCCATGAAACCTTTACCAAAACTAATATGTTGGATGGGTATCTCGAGTTTGAAGAAGTTAGATGATACATTCACTGAAGCATATTTAATTATTTTTAGTGAGAACCAAACTAATGTTAATTCTATTTTTGTCAATTTTCTGAATTTTGCCTATTTTCTAGTTAAATTTGCTTTTTCTTTACCATTCCATTTTATAAAAAAATCAAAATGTTATGCATGGCTAAAATTACTAAAGACATTCTAATCATACATCAACTATGTCTTCCCCCCTAAAAACCATTTCCCCCTAAAAACCATTAAATTTATGGTTACAAATAATCCAGGAGCACATAGTTAATTAATTTTTCTAAGAAAAAATTATCTCACATATTGATTTTATTCATAATACTTCTGTCTTAAAGTGACTGTTTGATCATCTAAATTGCATTTGTTTCCATTATACCTTATTTTCTTGAAAAAGTATGTACATACTGTAAGTGTATTGTCCTCAGTATCATCTGTTATTTAAAACCCAAACATAATATTCAGCACTCTCTGTAACTCTATGCATGTGTATCATAGTATACTGATGTCATTTTGATTTCTGTATTCTCTGTGTCCCCATTATTGTAATAAAGAAAACTGAAGAAAAGCTATGTTATTTGTGTTTTCTTTATTACTGGTACAATTTTATGTTCTTGTGTGTTTCAATTTTTAAATTGATCAAATTCAGTAAGAAAAAAGCATTTACTGAGTAATAAACACATAATCACCTAATGATTTTTATCTGGGGATAAGTAGTATGTTTTAAAAACACATCCTAATCATGAAATTTTTTAAATGATGCCAAATTATTACTTTCATTAGTTAACTTTTTTCAAAAGATAGAAAATATGAGATATTTTCACATTCATATTTTTATTGGGAACTAGCTATTTGTGGGAAGCCACATTCATCAAATTATGTTTTATTAAAATATGTAAATACATTAATCATTACAATAAAGTAAGGAAAGTTGAATACTTCCATTGCATTCAATGCTAATAAAATCAGACAAATATTCAGAGTGATTTTTCTTCTAATATTTTTTCATGGATTATATTATTTCAATCTGGACACAGTAACTATAAAGTGGTAGAAACCAATTAGTGTTCTGCATAAATGCAATTTTAAATCATGAGGAAACAAGTAATGGCTTTGTTGGCTTAATACTGATAATTACAAAAACAAGAACATCTACTTTTCGAGCACAATACTGAATAGCTTCTATATATATTGCATCATTCATTCTAAAACTTACCCAAAATGTTCTTTTTCTCATACTTTAACAGAATAAAAAGGCCTAAAAGAATTGAATCACATAAAAGAGTCACAATTCACACCCATT
Source organism: Nesogale talazaci (assembly GCA_004026705.1). Lineage (NCBI taxonomy): Eukaryota > Metazoa > Chordata > Mammalia > Afrosoricida > Tenrecidae > Nesogale > Nesogale talazaci. Next base: position 3,886 of record PVJH01014634.1, on the reverse strand, counting down.
ATTGCTCATAACATTTTTTAAAACATGTTTGTTAGTGTTGGTTCATGTTTCATATTTTAAATATAAATGTGTGTCTCAAATAATTTTTATATATATAATTAAAATAAATTTCTTAAAGGTGACCTTACTGGTTTAAATATGAATAACAGTCTAATATATTTCATATATACAAATTACAGATATTTTTGATACAACAATCCACAAGTGTGGATATAATAAAAGAGTAAAATTTTCATTTGTATAATGAAAATTATTTTAGAACACAAAAGTATTCAAAATGGTAGTATATATGCGTATACAAAACTTTTTTACCACCTTTTGAAGCATATTAACATACAAAATAAAAGGTCAATATGATATCTGTGTGTGTTTAAAGCTATTCAGGGTTGAAAAATGATATGACACTGATGAGAAATGTGTGGTTGTTGCTGTTATTTTTCATGAGCTCGTTGTCAGAACGAAAGCTTGAGTGGAAGTCATGAACATTTTCATAGAAGCATGCTATGTTTATATTTTAATTTATTTACTGTAACAGAAAATTCATTTTAATATAAGATGGGTACTGAAATCTTAAGGTAGACTTATGTAGATAATGAGCTGGGTGAAACTAGAGATCCTTGTTACATCATTCCATTTAAAGTTACAGAGAGAAGGAGGGGGAGGGGGAGTAAGTGGGAAGGGAAGTAGAATGGAAGGGGGGAGGGGGAGGGAGGGGCAATGCCTCTGCTCTGTGTTTGTGCAATATGTGGTGATCACCAGGTTTGAATTGGAACTCATCAGCTCAGCTTGGGAAAGAGATGAAGCCATTTGCTCTCTTAAATTTTTGGCCTCAGAAACTTTATTTAATATCAATATGAGTTAGAATTAATTCAGTTGGCAATGTTTGGGTAAGAGTTTTAGATATATGAAAATTATGCTGATATCCTCTTACTGAGGACTCATTCTTACAATATAATAAAGGGCATGGCAAACCATCATTCAACATACAATTGTTAAGAGACCCAGTCTGAATTTCCTTTCATCTCTTTAGCCTAAACACCTAAAGAGTAGGCATAAGCATTGCTTCTTGGAAGAGGGCTTTGGGTGTGGAATTAGAGAGGAAGTCTGGAGAGCTGTGTCACCTTTGCTGTAATCCCAGCTTCAACTCAGTCTTGGCTGCTTATCACAGCATCTCCTCACCATCTTTTGGCGAAATGGTACACTTTGGCTTTGCCATTAGTGGTGATTGTCTTTTTTGCATTTTTAATTTGTAAGCTTGTTGGTTTGTTAATCAACCCCATCCTCTCTAATATGTATTATCTCTAATATCTATGAAATTCCCATAGCATATATATTCTGCTTATTCCCTTTTTTTTCTTACCATAAGTTCTGCGAGAAATGCATTTCTGTTTTCAAATGGAAAGTATCTTTTTAGTCTCCCAACATTTTCTCAAGTGACTTCTTGACTCTGACGACTTCTCCACTCCACGGCTAACTACAAACTTATCAGCATTTCCTTAAAGTATCTTAAAAGTCCCATTATTTGCCCTTGTCAGGAAGGCATTTGCTTTTCTATATTTTACAATGTACTCGTTCTCCCCAGGAGCAGGTTGTGATAGTGAGGTGCCATCAATCTAGTCATGGCTAGTGTAGTAATGATCCTACTATGTGCAACTGACCCGACCCTGCCCGGTGTTGCGTTGTCCCGACATTTTGTTCTTAGTTGAGCACACGGTTCAGCCACTGGGCCAACCTGTCTCCTTAGGACCTTTTTTTTTGCTCACCTTTTTTGCTCACCTCCATTTTCTAAGCATGCTGTCCTTCTGCAGGAACTGAGTTCTGATGATACGTCCAAAGTACAGGAGACAAAGTGTCCCTATGTTTACCTCAAAGGAGCACTGTGGCTGCATTTCTTTCAAGACCAATTTGCTTGCTATTTTTTAATTTTTGGCCATTCATGGTAATTTCAGTAATTTTTACCAGCACTGTAATGCAAATATGTTGGTTCTTCTTTGTTCTTCCTTATTCAGTGTCAAGCTCTCTCATGCATATGAGGCAATACAAGCGCATACTTTTAGAAATTTGAAAGCGGGTTTGCTCAGCATGCAGATTGAACCTCTCGCTATGGTGAGGGGATATAACCCCTACACACATTTTCTGCTTTTAATCCATATACTGATCCCTTGTGCTGTTAGCCCAACTGCTGCTTTACCCATGTACACCTTCTTCATGAGCAGAAGTAAGTATTCTGGGACTGCGATAAACTCAATTACCCATAGTTTGTTATGATCTACGTAGTCTAACACTTGTGTGTAGTATACCTGTTTCTGGTATTCTTTGCTTTAAGTCAACAGCTGTCTGACATTAACAGTGATATATTTTCTTTCAGGTGCTTTTAAAATCAGCATTGACCTTTGACAATTTCCTGATACAGCACTTGGATGAGCTCCTGAGAAAATTTATTTTCATGTGTTATTAATAATATTGTTCTATAACCAGCATTCTGTTGAATTAATTTTATTTGAGATGAGTATAAGCATGGATCTCTTTCAGTCAATTGACCAAATAACTGTCTCCCAAATTTTCTGGCATAGAGGAAGGAGTATTTCCAATGTTCTATCAGCTTGATAAAATATTTCACTAGGTGTTTCATCAAATAGTTTCCTCTTTTGCATTTCAGGCATTTGCATAGTCCCTTATAATGTTGTACAATATAATATTAGAATAAAATATTTGCCTTTTCTAGTTACCCTTTAGAATTATCTGATCAGTTATTTGATTTCATTCTTTCCTCTGTTTGCCTGAGCTACTCTGGGATTAAGAGCAAGTTGCAAAGTCACCTTTGATATCTATTTTGATATGTCTTTTCTTTCCTGTCTTTCTAATGACCTCTGTTTTCCCATTTATGATGATCTTGATGTCCTCCCATAGCTCATAGATTTGTCATTAATATTTAATATGTCAAATCCATTTAGATGTTCTCAAAAATCAAGTAGGATAGACTCGGATCTATTTTTTATCATTTTTGGGGGGCTCATACAGCTTTTATCACAATCCATACACACATCTGTTATATCACGCACATTGTACATTTGTTGGTTTTTGTTTTGTTTTTTAATCATTTTATTGTGGACTCATACAATTCTTGTTACAGTCAATATATATATCAAATTTGTACAGACCATATTTGCACATTGTGGCCACCATCATTTTCGAACCATCGGCCTTCTACTTAGGATCCCGGTTTCAGCTCCCCATATTTCCCCTCCCACCCTACATCCCCTCCTCCATGAACCCTTAATAACTTACAAATTATCATGATTTTGTTATATGGTACACTATCTGATATGTCCCTCCACCCGCTTCCCTGTTGTCTGTACCTACCCCAGAGGAGGTTATGTGTAGATCTCTGCAATTGGTTGCCCCTTTCTACTGCACCTTCCCTCCAACCTAAAAGTATCACCATTTTCACTAATGGTCCTAAAGGGATCATTGATCTGAATTCCCCACATTTCTGGATCCTGTCTGTAGTAGTGTCCATCCCCTGGTCTAGCTGGATCTGTAAGGTAGAATTAAGATCATGATAGTGAGAAGAATTTAAGAACTAGAGGAAACTTGCTTATCTCATTGTTGCTGCACTGGACCTTTACTGGCTCATCTCTTCCCTGCGACCCCTCTGTAAGGAGATGTTGCTTCATCTATTGCTGGGCTTTAGGTCCCCAATCTGTACTTCCCCTCATTTAGAGCGATATAATTTTTAGTTCTTCTATGCCTGATATCTGATTCCTTTGACACCTAATGGTCACACAGTTTGGTGTGCTTCCTCTATGAGGGCTTTGATGCTTCTTACCTAGATGACCCCATGTTGACTTTAAGACTTCAAGCTTTTAAGACTCCAGGTGCTATC